>OY759270.1:1282634-1535134 GCA_963662155.1 Lamellibrachia columna | reverse complement strand
CAAAAGCAAAGTCCGATTATTATACAAATTGTATCTCAACAAATTATGAAAACCCTCGCCAGATGTGGTAATCCGTAAACACAATTCTACATCGGCAGAAATTAAAAGCATTGCCTGAACATTCTTCATCGGATACATTGTGTAGTTCTTTTTCAAAATACTTCACATATAAGATTACTCGCATATGATCGAATTTTGTCATTAATGATAATGACTATGATTTCCATGGACCACTACTTTATGAAAATACACTACAGAGTTTCACACCTGCAGCTACTAATGAAGTTCTCATTGTTATTAAAAAATCTCCTAACAAATCGTGTGATCTTGACCCATTTCCAACATTTCTACTAAAAAGCTGTATCAATCGACTCATCTTTCATATTACTACTTTCATACACCTTTCAATGCAGGGCGGAGTTGTTCCACGGGATTTCAAACAAGCTCTTGTAAATCCTATTATTAAAAAATAAACTCGGTGTAAAATGACCTAAAGAATTTTCGTCCTATCTCCAATCTCAGTTTTCTGTCAACAAAAGTATTGGAAAATGTAGTTGGTAATCGCCTTCATGAACATATTTATAAACATCACTTATCAAATGATCTACAGTCTGCATATAAACGATTCCACTCTACTGAAATGGCTTTAGACATAGTTGGCATCATGGACAATGGCAAAGTCACAGCACTCACTTTACTAGATATCTCAGCTGCTTTCGATACGATTGATCATGTAATCCTTTTACAACGCCTTCATAGACATTTTGGCATTTCTGGCACAGCTCTTCGGTGGTTCAAATCATATGTTTCAAACAGACACCAAAGCATTAACATATCTAGCACACTATCTTGCCCACAACACCTTCCATTCGGAGTGCCGCAAGGATCCGTCCTTGGCCTTGTTCTGTTTAGCTTATATAATACGTCTCTCAGCCAAGTCATTACTAATCATAATCTCAGTCATTAACTGCATGCTGATGACACACAGGTTTATATGTCACGTTCACAATCAAATGTACAAGAATCTGTTTTGGATGTAATCAAGTAAGCTAAAGCTTAATCCATATAAAAGAGATCTTATTATTACTGGCACTAAGCAACAACGAAATAGGGTCATCAGCCATTTTCCAATTAAACTGCTTGGCAGTGATACATTCCCATCAGATACAGTTTGTAATCTAGGTGTTGTCTTTGATAGCGATTTCAACTTTCGCCAGCATATCTCTCAAGTATGTAAATCCTGTTTCTATCATAAACGTGATCTCCGTCGAATTCGGTGTCACATATCTATATCTATTGCTAACACGATATCAGCGGCATTAATTAGTAGCCGCTTTGACTATTATACTTCACTACTAAATAACATTGCTAAAAGAGACTTGGCTAAACTCCAACGAGTACAAAATTGTCTGGTACGTGTGGTTCTCAGGGCGCCTTGGTTTTCACCGTCACTACCACTACTTAAACAGTTACACTGGCTTCCTGTTACTTATCAAATTAATTTTAAGCGGTGCACTCTTACATACCATGCTCTATCTACATAAAAACCACCCTACTTGGCTAGTGGGGTAAGACCACAGTTGACCTTCCTGTTTATTGTTTCACACGAATGTAGGGCGTATTAAATTGCGATATGTGAATTTAAAGAATTCATATGATGTGACATAAGTGCAACTGAGCAGGCATATTCACAGGTTACTTTGTAGAAGCTATTGCCTGTGAAATGGTGCATTTTTTGGAGAGTTTAACAGGCGGAGGGATTTATGGGAATTTTTCTGCTATGGGCCACGTGGGCGCATGAATACATGGCTATTTTTGTCAAAATTGATGGGCATCGCACGTCGGGGCGTTTTAAAAGAGCTGGAGGTATGTGATTTTGATAAAACTTAGTCAGCATGTCAATGAGATGATGGCAATTGTTGTCATCCATTTCACAACGACGTATTGTTTCTGATTTGGCTAAACGAGCTTTCTCTGTCGCTGCGCCTAGGGTCTGGAATGAATTCCCCGTCACTTTGAAAACATCTGAAACTATAGCTATCTTCCGAAAAAAACTCACATATTTATTCCAAATTGCATTCCCACCACAAGTTGTCCCTCGTTCTAACAATGACTTTCGCGCGTCCCTGTTCACGCCATTAGTAGCACAACCAATCTCAAAATATAAAATATTTTTGTGACGCAGCAAAATATGAGCATTTAATATCGCTACTTGATTTTAAGGTAGTTCCAAACCTTAAGTGAGTGAGCATATGGTTTCATTTTCAACGGATAAAGGGAGGGCAGGTGGCATGGTTGACTAAATCGATGAAGATGCATTTGCCGAGGTGTGACGGGGTGACTAATACATAAAGTCAGTTCTTTTGGAACCCCAATATGACCGATGTACGTAATCGTTAATTACGTGGTCATTGCCTCTCTAGTCTACAGCTATCTCTATGATTCGCCCTTTCTAGGTTGCCCTTAATGCCCAGCGGCTTGAACAGGAAACAGCACGAATGTTGCGACATGTTGCGTGATTTTGAACGAGCAGTGTCCTGTTGATTTCTGCACTGTCATAATTAACAGCTTCCTGTTTCACGCAGTGGTATAAACGGTTGGTTGGCAGGGCGACGTCATTGTTACGTCATAGCATTTGTGCCGTTATTGCGAAATTGAGGATTTAATGACATACGAGTTTACCAAATGAAATAAAGATGTGTAAAATCTGCACGTAGATATAAGTTGGCTGGGTGATATGATAAACTGTCAATCATTGGCGGAGGTTGGCAGATTAGTGGTTGAGTTAGCGTTCACTGAAACCGGAAACTGCTCATATTTTGCAATATTTTGCGTGATTTTGAACCTAGAAAGGGCGAATATGTAACATAGTTTCAAACGAAAGCGAACGTTATTGTGTTTGTAGACACATTTTCAATACAAACGCTCTCCACAATTGTAGTTTGTATGCTATTGAAAATAAAAATATTAGGAGTTTACCAAATTATATAAAATGTGCAGAATGTGCACATCAAGTTAAGTTGTGGCAGTGGTGACATTGTTAGTGGCGCCACTGGTGGGTGTTTGAGGTTGGAGGGTGATTCCACAGCAAATTCCCCATCAGTGGCGCCACTCACAATTTTACCACTGCCACAACATTTGATGTGCAGATTTTGCACATCTTTGTTTCATAATCAAATTGTGTGGCAGCGGTGACATGCTGAGTCTATCCACTGTTGGCAGTGTGATTCCACGGTAATCGCAAGAGTGCGCCACGTGTTTCCGGTTGCAATAACCACGGACGTGGTTGTGGTTTAAAGCAATGTAAAGCTCGGGACAGGAAGGTTTCAGCTTGTTTGAACAGTGTTCATATGGTCTACGATTACGGTAGGTCGACTCACACAACTGAAACAAGCAAACACACACACGTCCGCATCCGCTATGGACAGTATTATTACCTACTCACCTCTATCTTCTTCTGTGATGCTCTCCTGGTGGCTATTATTTTTTTTTCCCAAACAGTGTATCCATCGCTCCGCCCACCTTGCATATAGCTCCACCCACTTTGTCAGTAGTCTCGCAAGAACATATCCGCGCATGCGTGACAACCAGCGTTTCTGCTATTGATAAACTGTAGTAGTATTAGTGTTTTGGAAGAAATGAAACACTGACAGAAGTGTATATACTGCTGTAAGAAATACGTATATATCAATAAAATATGCATAGTGAGATAATTATTTTTGCGTTACGACTTAATTGACACAATTGGTGCACATAACTAACGATTTGTCTCAGTGTAGCGGTTACCGCATTAGACTGCAAGTGTGGAGGTTTTGAAATCAAGGCTGCATAGGGAAAGGATGTAATTTAGACTAAGATATGTAAAAGATTAAACAGTAATCTAGTATTTATAAATGTATTTTAATATTTCAACTATTATTATAGCACAATTCTCTTTTTAAAGATATATTGGCTAAATTTATTTCCTTAGTTACCAATATGTTCATGTTCGCAAAGTTTTCTTGACATTTTCGTACAGCTTGAGCCAAAGTTGTCTTAAAAGTGTCGTACAGCTTGAGCCAAAGTTGTATTGACATTGTCGCACAGCTTGAGCCAAAGTTGTCTTGACAGTGTCGTACTGCTTGAGCCAAAGTTGTCTTGACATTGTCGTACAGCTTGAGCCAAAGTTGTCTTGACAGTGTCGTACAGCTTGAGCCAAAGTTGTCTTGACAGTGTCGCACAGCTTGAGCCAAAGTTGTCTTGACAGTGTCGTACAGCTTGAGCCAAAGTTGTCTTGACAGTGTCGTACAGCTTGAGCCAAAGTTGTCTTGACAGTGTTGTACAGCTTGAGTCAAAGTTGTCTTGACAGTGTCGTACTGCTTGAACCAAAGTTGTCTTGACAGTGTCGTACAGCTTGAGCCAAAGTTGTCTTGACAGTGTCGTATAGCTTGAGCCAAAGTTGTATTGATATTGTCGTACTGATTGAGCCAAAGTTGTCTTGATAGTGTCGTACTGCTTGAGCCAAAGTTGTCTTGACAGTGTCGTACAGCTTGAGCCAAAGTTGTATTGACATTGTCGTACTGCTTGAGCCAAAGTTGTCTTGACATTGTCGTACTGTTTCAGCCAAAGTTGTCTTGACAGTGTCGTACAGCTTGAGCCAAAGTTGTCTTGACAGTGTCGTACAGCTTGAGCCAAAGTTGTATTGACATTGTCGTACTTCTTGAGCCAAAGTTGTCTTGACAGTGTCGTACAGCTTGAGCCAAAGTTGTATTGACATTGTCGTACTGCTTGAGCCAAAGTTTTATTGACATTGTCGTACTGCTTGAGCCAAAGTTGTCTTGACAGTGTCGTACAGCTTGAGCAAAAGTTGTATTGACATTATCGTACTGCTTGAGCCAAAGTTGTCTTGACAGTGTCGTACAGCTTGAGCCAAAGTTGTATTGACATTGTCGTACAGCTTGAGCCAAAGTTGTACTGACATTGTCGTACTGCTTGAGCCAAAGTTGTCTTGACAGTGTCGTACAGCTTGAGCCAAAGTTGTCTTGACAGTGTCGTACAGCTTGAGCCAAAGTTGTATTGACATTGTCGTACTGCTTGAGCCAAAGTTGTCTTGACAGTGTCGTACAGCTTGAGCCAAAGTTGTATTGACATTGTCGTACTGCTTGAGCCAAAGTTGTCTTGACAGTGTCGTACAGCTTGAGCCAAATTTGTATTGACATTGTCGTACAGCTTGAGCCAAATTTGTATTGACATTGTCGTACTGCTTGAGCCAAAGTTGTCTTGACAGTGTCGTACAGCTTGAGCCAAAGTTGTATTGACATTGTCGTACAGCTTGAGCCAAAGTTGTCTTGACAGTGTCGTACAGCTTGAGCCAAAGTTGTATTGACATTGTCGTACTGCTTGAGCCAAAGTTGTCTTGACAGTGTCGTACAGCTTGAGCCAAAGTTGTATTGACATTGTCGTACTGCTTGAGCCAAAGTTGTCTTGACAGCGTCGTACAGCTTGAGCCAAAGTCGTATTGACAGTGTCGTACAGCTTGAGCCAAAGTTGTATTGACAGTGTCGTACTGCTTGAGCCAAAGTTGTCTTGACAGCGTCGTACAGCTTGAGCCAAAGTTGTATTGACATTGTCGTACTGCTTGAGCCAAAGTTGTCTTGACAGCGTCGTACAGCTTGAGCCAACGTTGTCTTGACAGTGTCGTACAGCTTGAGCCAAAGTTGTCTTGACATTGTCGTACTGCTTGAGCCAAAGTTATCTTGACAGTGTCGTACAGCTTGAGCCAAAGTTGTCTTGACAGTGTCGTACAGCTTGAGCCAAAGTTGTATTGACAGTGTCGTACAGCTTGAGCCAAAGTTGTCTTGACAGTGTCGTACAGCTTGAGCCAAAGTTGTCTTGACAGTGTCGTACTGCTTGAACCAAAGTTGTCTTGACAGTGTCGTACAGCTTGAGCCAAAGTTGTCTTGACAGTGTCGTACTGCTTGAGCCAAAGTTGTATTGACAGTGTCGTACAGCTTGAGCCAAAGTTGTATTGACATTGTCGTACAGCTTGAGCCAAAGTTGTATTGACAGTGTCGTACAGCTTGAGCCAAAGTTGTATTGACATTGTCGTACTGCTTGAGCCAAAGTTGTCTTGACAGTGTCGTACAGCTTGAGCCAAAGTTGTATTGACAGTGTCGTACTGCTTGAGCCAAAGTTGTCTTGACAGCGTCGTACAGCTTGAGCCAAAGTTGTCTTGACATTGTCGTACTGCTTGAGCCAAAGTTGTCTTGACAGCGTCGTACAGCTTGAGCCAAAGTTGTCTTGACATTGTCGTACTGCTTGAGCCAAAGTTGTCTTGACAGTGTCGTACAGCTTGAGCCAAAGTTGTATTGACAGTGTTGTACTGCTTGAGCCAAAGTTGTCTTGACAGTGTCGTACAGCTTGAGCCAAAGTTGTATTGACATTGTCGTATTGCTTGCGCCAAAGTTGCATTGATAGTGTCGTACAGCTTGAGCCAAAGTTGTCTTGACAGTGTCGTACAGCTTGAGCCAAAGTTGCATTGACATTGTCGTACAGCTTGAGCCAAAGTTGTCTTGACAGTGTCGTACAGCTTGAGCCAAAGTTGTCTTGACATTGTCGTACTGCTTGAGCCAAAGTTTTCTTGACAGTGTCGTACAGCTTGAGCCAAAGTTGTATTGACAGTGTTGTACTGCTTGAGCCAAAGTTGTCTTGACAGTGTCGTACAGCTTGAGCCAAAGTTGTATTGACATTGTCGTACTGCTTGCGCCAAAGTTGCATTGACAGTGTCGTACAGCTTGAGCCAAAGTTGTCTTGACAGTGTCGTACAGCTTGAGCCAAAGTTGCATTGACATTGTCGTACAACTTGAGCCAACGTTGTCTTGACAGTGTCGTACAGCTTGAGCCAAAGTTGTCTAGACAGTGTCGTACAGCTTGAGCCAAAGTTGTATTGACATTGTCGTACTGCTTGAGCCAAATTTGTCTTGACATTGTCGTACAGCTTGAGCCAAAGTTGTATTGACATTGTCGTACTGCTTGAGCCAAAGTTTTATTGACATTGTCGTACTGCTTGAGCCAAAGTTGTCTTGACAGTGTCGTACAGCTTGAGCCAAAGTTGTATTGACATTATCGTACTGCTTGAGCCAAAGTTGTCTTGACAGTGTCGTACAGCTTGAGCCAAAGTTGTATTGACATTGTCGTACAGCTTGAGCCAAAGTTGTACTGACATTGTCGTAATACTTGAGCCAAAGTTGTCTTGACAGTGTCGTACAGCTTGAGCCAAAGTTGTATTGACATTGTCGTACTGCTTCAGCCAAAGTTGCCTTGACAGTGTCGTACAGCTTGAGCCAAAGTTGTATTGACATTGTCGTACTGCTTGAGCCAAAGTTGTCTTGACAGTGTCGTACAGCTTGAGCCAAAGTTGTATTGACATTGTCGTACAGCTTGAGCCAAAGTTGTATTGACATTGTCGTACTGCTTGAGCCAAAGTTGTCTTGACAGTGTCGTACAGCTTGAGCCAAAGTTGTATTGACATTGTCGTACAGCTTGAGCCAAAGTTGTCTTGACAGTGTCGTACAGCTTGAGCCAAAGTTGTATTGACATTGTCGTACTGCTTGAGCCAAAGTTGTCTTGACAGTGTCGTACAGCTTGAGCCAAAGTTGTATTGACAGTGTCGTACTGCTTGAGCCAAAGTTGTCTTGACAGCGTCGTACAGCTTGAGCCAAAGTTGTATTGACATTGTCGTACTGCTTGAGCCAAAGTTGTCTTGACAGCGTCGTACAGCTTGAGCCAAAGTTGTCTTGACATTGTCGTACTGCTTGAGCCAAAGTTGTCTTGACAGTGTCGTACAGCTTGAGCCAAAGTTGTATTGACAGTGTTGTACTGCTTGAGCCAAAGTTGTCTTGACAGTGTCGTACAGCTTGAGCCAAAGTTGTATTGACATTGTCGTATTGCTTGCGCCAAAGTTGCATTGATAGTGTCGTACAGCTTGAGCCAAAGTTGTCTTGACAGTGTCGTACAGCTTGAGCCAAAGTTGCATTGACATTGTCGTACAGCTTGAGCCAAAGTTGTCTTGACAGTGTCGTACAGCTTGAGCCAAAGTTGTCTTGACATTGTCGTACTGCTTGAGCCAAAGTTGTCTTGACAGTGTCGTACAGCTTGAGCCAAAGTTGTATTGACAGTGTTGTACTGCTTGAGCCAAAGTTGTCTTGACAGTGTCGTACAGCTTGAGCCAAAGTTGTATTGACATTGTCGTACTGCTTGCGCCAAAGTTGCATTGACAGTGTCGTACAGCTTGAGCCAAAGTTGTCTTGACAGTGTCGTACAGCTTGAGCCAAAGTTGCATTGACATTGTCGTACAGCTTGAGCCAAAGTTGTCTTGACAGTGTCGTACAGCTTGAGCCAAAGTTGTCTTGACAGTGTCGTACAGCTTGAGCCAAAGTTGTATTGACATTGTCGTACTTCTTGAGCCAAAGTTGTCTTGACAGTGTCGTACAGCTTGAGCCAAAGTTGTATTGACATTGTCGTACTGCTTGAGCCAAAGTTTTATTGACATTGTCGTACTGCTTGAGCCAAAGTTGTCTTGACAGTGTCGTACAGCTTGAGCAAAAGTTGTATTGACATTATCGTACTGCTTGAGCCAAAGTTGTCTTGACAGTGTCGTACAGCTTGAGCCAAAGTTGTATTGACATTGTCGTACAGCTTGAGCCAAAGTTGTACTGACATTGTCGTACTGCTTGAGCCAAAGTTGTCTTGACAGTGTCGTACAGATTGAGCCAAAGTTGTATTGACATTGTCGTACAGCTTGAGCCAAAGTTGTCTTGACAGTGTCGTACAGCTTGAGCCAAAGTTGTATTGACATTGTCGTACTGCTTGAGCCAAAGTTGTCTTGACAGTGTCGTACAGCTTGAGCCAAAGTTGTATTGACATTGTCGTACTGCTTGAGCCAAAGTTGTCTTGACAGTGTCGTACAGCTTGAGCCAAATTTGTATTGACATTGTCGTACAGCTTGAGCCAAATTTGTATTGACATTGTCGTACTGCTTGAGCCAAAGTTGTCTTGACAGTGTCGTACAGCTTGAGCCAAAGTTGTATTGACATTGTCGTACAGCTTGAGCCAAAGTTGTCTTGACAGTGTCGTACAGCTTGAGCCAAAGTTGTATTGACATTGTCGTACTGCTTGAGCCAAAGTTGTCTTGACAGTGTCGTACAGCTTGAGCCAAAGTTGTATTGACATTGTCGTACTGCTTGAGCCAAAGTTGTCTTGACAGCGTCGTACAGCTTGAGCCAAAGTCGTATTGACAGTGTCGTACAGCTTGAGCCAAAGTTGTATTGACAGTGTCGTACTGCTTGAGCCAAAGTTGTCTTGACAGCGTCGTACAGCTTGAGCCAAAGTTGTATTGACATTGTCGTACTGCTTGAGCCAAAGTTGTCTTGACAGCGTCGTACAGCTTGAGCCAACGTTGTCTTGACAGTGTCGTACAGCTTGAGCCAAAGTTGTCTTGACATTGTCGTACTGCTTGAGCCAAAGTTATCTTGACAGTGTCGTACAGCTTGAGCCAAAGTTGTCTTGACAGTGTCGTACAGCTTGAGCCAAAGTTGTATTGACAGTGTCGTACAGCTTGAGCCAAAGTTGTCTTGACAGTGTCGTACAGCTTGAGCCAAAGTTGTCTTGACAGTGTCGTACTGCTTGAACCAAAGTTGTCTTGACAGTGTCGTACAGCTTGAGCCAAAGTTGTCTTGACAGTGTCGTACTGCTTCAGCCAAAGTTGTATTGACAGTGTCGTACAGCTTGAGCCAAAGTTGTATTGACATTGTCGTACAGCTTGAGCCAAAGTTGTATTGACAGTGTCGTACAGCTTGAGCCAAAGTTGTATTGACATTGTCGTACTGCTTGAGCCAAAGTTGTCTTGACAGTGTCGTACAGCTTGAGCCAAAGTTGTATTGACAGTGTCGTACTGCTTGAGCCAAAGTTGTCTTGACAGCGTCGTACAGCTTGAGCCAAAGTTGTCTTGACATTGTCGTACTGCTTGAGCCAAAGTTGTCTTGACAGCGTCGTACAGCTTGAGCCAAAGTTGTCTTGACATTGTCGTACTGCTTGAGCCAAAGTTGTCTTGACAGTGTCGTACAGCTTGAGCCAAAGTTGTATTGACAGTGTTGTACTGCTTGAGCCAAAGTTGTATTGACAGTGTCGTACAGCTTGAGCCAAAGTTGTATTGACATTGTCGTATTGCTTGCGCCAAAGTTGCATTGATAGTGTCGTACAGCTTGAGCCAAAGTTGTCTTGACAGTGTCGTACAGCTTGAGCCAAATTTGTATTGACATTGTCGTACAGCTTGAGCCAAATTTGTATTGACATTGTCGTACTGCTTGAGCCAAAGTTGTCTTGACAGTGTCGTACAGCTTGAGCCAAAGTTGTATTGACATTGTCGTACAGCTTGAGCCAAAGTTGTCTTGACAGTGTCGTACAGCTTGAGCCAAAGTTGTATTGACATTGTCGTACTGCTTGAGCCAAAGTTGTCTTGACAGTGTCGTACAGCTTGAGCCAAAGTTGTATTGACATTGTCGTACTGCTTGAGCCAAAGTTGTCTTGACAGCGTCGTACAGCTTGAGCCAAAGTCGTATTGACAGTGTCGTACAGCTTGAGCCAAAGTTGTATTGACAGTGTCGTACTGCTTGAGCCAAAGTTGTCTTGACAGCGTCGTACAGCTTGAGCCAAAGTTGTATTGACATTGTCGTACTGCTTGAGCCAAAGTTGTCTTGACAGCGTCGTACAGCTTGAGCCAACGTTGTCTTGACAGTGTCGTACAGCTTGAGCCAAAGTTGTCTTGACATTGTCGTACTGCTTGAGCCAAAGTTATCTTGACAGTGTCGTACAGCTTGAGCCAAAGTTGTCTTGACAGTGTCGTACAGCTTGAGCCAAAGTTGTATTGACAGTGTCGTACAGCTTGAGCCAAAGTTGTCTTGACAGTGTCGTACAGCTTGAGCCAAAGTTGTCTTGACAGTGTCGTACTGCTTGAACCAAAGTTGTCTTGACAGTGTCGTACAGCTTGAGCCAAAGTTGTCTTGACAGTGTCGTACTGCTTCAGCCAAAGTTGTATTGACAGTGTCGTACAGCTTGAGCCAAAGTTGTATTGACATTGTCGTACAGCTTGAGCCAAAGTTGTATTGACAGTGTCGTACAGCTTGAGCCAAAGTTGTATTGACATTGTCGTACTGCTTGAGCCAAAGTTGTCTTGACAGTGTCGTACAGCTTGAGCCAAAGTTGTATTGACAGTGTCGTACTGCTTGAGCCAAAGTTGTCTTGACAGCGTCGTACAGCTTGAGCCAAAGTTGTCTTGACATTGTCGTACTGCTTGAGCCAAAGTTGTCTTGACAGCGTCGTACAGCTTGAGCCAAAGTTGTCTTGACATTGTCGTACTGCTTGAGCCAAAGTTGTCTTGACAGTGTCGTACAGCTTGAGCCAAAGTTGTATTGACAGTGTTGTACTGCTTGAGCCAAAGTTGTATTGACAGTGTCGTACAGCTTGAGCCAAAGTTGTATTGACATTGTCGTATTGCTTGCGCCAAAGTTGCATTGATAGTGTCGTACAGCTTGAGCCAAAGTTGTCTTGACAGTGTCGTACAGCTTGAGCCAAAGTTGCATTGACATTGTCGTACAGCTTGAGCCAAAGTTGTCTTGACAGTGTCGTACAGCTTGAGCCAAAGTTGTCTTGACATTGTCGTACTGCTTGAGCCAAAGTTTTCTTGACAGTGTCGTACAGCTTGAGCCAAAGTTGTATTGACAGTGTTGTACTGCTTGAGCCAAAGTTGTCTTGACAGTGTCGTACAGCTTGAGCCAAAGTTGTATTGACATTGTCGTACTGCTTGCGCCAAAGTTGCATTGACAGTGTCGTACAGCTTGAGCCAAAGTTGTCTTGACAGCGTCGTACAGCTTGAGCCAAAGTTGTCTTGACATTGTCGTACTGCTTGAGCCAAAGTTGTCTTGACAGTGTCGTACAGCTTGAGCCAAAGTTGTCTAGACAGTGTCGTACAGCTTGAGCCAAAGTTGTATTGACATTGTCGTACTGCTTGAGCCAAAGTTGTCTTGACAGTGTCGTACAGCTTGAGCCAAAGTTGTCTTGACAGTGTCGAACAGCTTGAGCCAAAGTTGTATTGACATTGTAGTACAGCTTGAGCCAAAGTTGTCTTGACAGTGTCGTACAGCTTGAGCCAAAGTTGTATTGACATTGTCGTACTGCTTGAGCCAAAGTTGTCTTGACAGTGTCGTACAGCTTGAGCCAAATTTGTATTGACATTGTCGTACTGCTTGAGCCAAAGTTGTCTTGACAGCGTCGTACAGCTTGAGCCAAAGTCGTATTGACAGTGTCGTACAGCTTGAGCCAAAGTTGTATTGACAGTGTCGTACTGCTTGAGCCAAAGTTGTCTTGACAGCGTCGTACAGCTTGAGCCAAAGTTGTATTGACATTGTCGTACTGCTTGAGCCAAAGTTATCTTGACAGTGTCGTACAGCTTGAGCCAAAGTTGTCTTGACAGTGTCGTACAGCTTGAGCCAAAGTTGTATTGACAGTGTCGTACAGCTTGAGCCAAAGTTGTCTTGACAGTGTCGTACAGCTTGAGCCAAAATTGTCTTGACAGTGTCGTACTGCTTGAACCAAAGTTGTCTTGACAGTGTCGTACAGCTTGAGCCAAAGTTGTCTTGACAGTGTCGTACTGCTTGAGCCAAAGTTGTATTGACAGTGTCGTACAGCTTGAGCCAAAGTTGTATTGACATTGTCGTACAGCTTGAGCCAAAGTTGTCTTGACAGTGTCGTACAGCTTGAGCCAAAGTTGTATTGACATTGTCGTACTGCTTGAGCCAAAGTTGTCTTGACAGTGTCGTACAGCTTGAGCCAAAGTTGTATTGACAGTGTCGTACTGCTTGAGCCAAAGTTGTCTTGACAGCGTCGTACAGCTTGAGCCAAAGTTGTATTGACATTGTCGTACTGCTTGAGCCAAAGTTGTCTTGACAGCGTCGTACAGCTTGAGCCAAAGTTGTCTTGACATTGTCGTACTGCTTGAGCCAAAGTTGTCTTGACAGTGTCGTACAGCTTGAGCCAAAGTTGTATTGACAGTGTTGTACTGCTTGAGCCAAAGTTGTCTTGACAGTGTCGTACAGCTTGAGCCAAAGTTGTATTGACATTGTCGTATTGCTTGCGCCAAAGTTGCATTGATAGTGTCGTACAGCTTGAGCCAAAGTTGTCTTGACAGTGTCGTACAGCTTGAGCCAAAGTTGCATTGACATTGTCGTACAGCTTGAGCCAAAGTTGTCTTGACAGTGTCGTACAGCTTGAGCCAAAGTTGTCTTGACATTGTCGTACTGCTTGAGCCAAAGTTGTCTTGACAGTGTCGTACAGCTTGAGCCAAAGTTGTATTGACAGTGTTGTACTGCTTGAGCCAAAGTTGTCTTGACAGTGTCGTACAGCTTGAGCCAAAGTTGTATTGACATTGTCGTACTGCTTGCGCCAAAGTTGCATTGACAGTGTCGTACAGCTTGAGCCAAAGTTGTCTTGACAGTGTCGTACAGCTTGAGCCAAAGTTGCATTGACATTGTCGTACAGCTTGAGCCAAAGTTGTCTTGACAGTGTCGTACAGCTTGAGCCAAAGTTGTCTAGACAGTGTCGTACAGCTTGAGCCAAAGTTGTATTGACATTGTCGTACTGCTTGAGCCAAAGTTGTCTTGACAGTGTCGTACAGCTTGAGCCAAAGTTGTATTGACATTGTCGTACTGCTTGAGCCAAAGTTGTCTTGACAGTGTCGTACAGCTTGAGCCAAAGTTGCATTGACATTGTCGTATAGCTTGAGCCAAAGTTGTATTGAAAGTGTCGTACTGCTTGAGCCAAAGTTGTATTGACAGTGTCGTACAGCTTGAGCCAAAGTTGTATTGACATTGTCGTACTGCTTGAGCCAAAGTTGCATTGACAGTGTCGTACAGCTTGAGCCAAAGTTGTCTTGACAGTGTCGTACAGCTTGAGCCAAAGTTGCATTGACATTGTCGTACAGCTTGAGCCAAAGTTGTCTTGACAGTGTCGTACAGCTTGAGCCAAAGTTGTCTTGACAGTGTCGTACAGCTTGAACCAAAGTTGTCTTGACAGTGTCGTACTGCTTGAGCCAAAGTTGTCTTGACAGTGTCGTACAGCTTCAGTCAAAGTTGTATTGACATTGTCGTACTGCTTGAGCCAAATTTTTCTTGACAGTGTCGTACAGCTTGAGCCAAAGTTGTCTTGACAGTGTCGTACAGCTTGAGCCAAAGTTGCATTGACATTGTCGTACAGCTTGAGCCAAAGTTGTCTTGACAGTGTCGTACAGCTTGAGCCAAAGTTGTCTTGACAGTGTCGTACAGCTTGAACCAAAGTTGTTTTGACAGTGTCGTACTGCTTGAGCCAAAGTTGTCTTGACAGTGTCGTACAGCTTCAGTCAAAGTTGTCTTGACAGTGTCGTACAGCTTGAGCCAAATTTGTCTTGACAGTGTCGTACAGCTTGAGCCAAAGTTGTATTGACAGTGTCGTACAGCTTGAGCCAAAGTTGTCTTGACAGTGTCGTACAGCTTGAGCCAAAGTTGCATTGACATTGTCGTACAGCTTGAGCCAAAGTTGTCTTGACAGTGTCGTACAGCTTGAGCCAAAGTTTTCTTGACAGTGTCGTACTGCTTGAGCCAAAGTTGCATTGACATTGTCGTACTGCTTGAGCCAATGTTGTCTTAACAGCGTCGTACTGCTTGAGCCAAAGTTGTATTGACAGTGCCGTACTGATTGAGCCAAAGTTGTCTTAACAGGGTCGTACTGCTTAAGCCAAAGTTGTATTGACAGTGTCGTACAGCTTGAGCCAAAGTTGTATTGACAGTGTCGTACTGCTTGAGCCAAAGTTGTCTTGACAGAGTCGTACAGCTTGTCTTGACAGTGTCGTACAGCTTGAGCCAAAATTTTCTTGACAGTGTCGTACAGCTTGAGCCAAAGTTGTCTTGACAGTGTCGTACTGCTTGAGCCAAAGTTGTATTGACAGTGTCGTACAGCTTGAACCAAAGTTGTCTTGACAGTGTCGTACTGCTTGAGCCAAAGTTGTATTGACAGTGTCGTACAGCTTGAGCCAAAGTTGTATTGACAGTGTCGTACTGCTTGAGCCAAAGTTGTCTTGACAGTGTCGTACAGCTTGAGCCAATGTTGTCTTGACAGTGTCGTACTGCTCGAGCCAAAGTTGTCTTGACAGTGTTGTACATATTGAGCCAAAGTTGTATTGACATTGTCGTACTGCTTGAGCCAAAGTTGTCTTGACAGCGTCGTACAGCTTGAGCCAAAGTTGTCTTGACAGTGTCGTACTGCTTGAGCCAAAGTTGTCTTGACAGTGTCGTACAGCTTGAGCCAAAGTTGCATTGACATTGTCGTACAGCTTGAGCCAAAGTTGTCTTGACAGTGTCGTACAGCTTGAGCCAAAGTTGTCTTGACAGTGTCGTACAGCTTGAGCCAAAGTTGTCTTGACAGTGTCGTACTGCTTGAGCCAAAGTTGTCTTGACAGTGTCGTACTGCTTGAGTGAGCCAAAGTTGCATTGACATTGTCGTACTGCTTGAGCCAAATTTGTCTTGACAGTGTCGTACAGCTTGAGCCAAAGTTGTCTTGACAGTGTCGTACAGCTTGAGCCAAAGTTGTATTGACATTGTAGTACAGCTTGAGCCAAAGTTGTCTTGACAGTGTCGTACAGCTTGAGCCAAAGTTGTATTGACATTGTCGTACTGCTTGAGCCAAAGTTGTCTTGACAGTGTCGTACAGCTTGAGCCAAAGTTGTATTGACATTGTCGTACTGCTTGAGCCAAAGTTTTATTGACATTGTCGTACTGCTTGAGCCAAAGTTGTCTTGACAGTGTAGTACAGCTTGAGCCAAAGTTGTATTGACATTATCGTACTGCTTGAGCCAAAGTTGTCTTGACAGTGTCGTACAGCTTGAGCCAAAGTTGTATTGACATTGTCGTACAGCTTGAGCCAAAGTTGTACTGACATTGTCGTACTGCTTGAGCCAAAGTTGTCTTGACAGTGTCGTACAGCTTGAGCCAAAGTTGTATTGACATTGTCGTACAGCTTGAGCCAAAGTTGTCTTGACAGTGTCGTACAGCTTGAGCCAAAGTTGTATTGACATTGTCGTACTGCTTGAGCCAAAGTTGTCTTGACAGTGTCGTACAGCTTGAGCCAAAGTTGTATTGACATTGTCGTACTGCTTGAGCCAAAGTTGTCTTGACAGTGTCGTACAGCTTGAGCCAAAGTTGTATTGACATTGTCGTACTGCTTGCGCCAAAGTTGCATTGACAGTGTCGTACAGCTTGAGCCAAAGTTGTCTTGACA
Source organism: Lamellibrachia columna (assembly GCA_963662155.1). Classification (NCBI taxonomy): domain Eukaryota; kingdom Metazoa; phylum Annelida; class Polychaeta; order Sabellida; family Siboglinidae; genus Lamellibrachia; species Lamellibrachia columna. The sequence continues at coordinate 1,518,792 of OY759270.1, read as the reverse complement.
GTGTCGTACAGCTTGAGCCAAAGTTGCATTGACATTGTCGTACAGCTTGAGCCAAAGTTGTCTTGACAGTGTCGTACAGCTTGAGCCAAAGTTGTCTAGACAGTGTCGTACAGCTTGAGCCAAAGTTGTATTGACATTGTCGTACTGCTTGAGCCAAAGTTGTCTTGACAGTGTCGTACAGCTTGAGCCAAAGTTGTATTGACATTGTCGTACTGCTTGAGCCAAAGTTTTATTGACATTGTCGTACTGCTTGAGCCAAAGTTGTCTTGACAGTGTCGTACAGCTTGAGCCAAATTTGTATTGACATTATCGTACTGCTTGAGCCAAAGTTGTCTTGACAGTGTCGTACAGCTTGAGCCAAAGTTGTATTGACATTGTCGTACAGCTTGAGCCAAAGTTGTACTGACATTGTCGTAATGCTTGAGCCAAAGTTGTCTTGACAGTATCGTACAGCTTGAGCCAAAGTTGTATTGACATTGTAGTACAGCTTGAGCCAAAGTTGTCTTGACAGTGTCGTACAGCTTGAGCCAAAGTTGTATTGACATTGTCGTACTGCTTGAGCCAAAGTTGTCTTGACAGTGTCGTACAGCTTGAGCCAAAGTTGTATTGACATTGTCGTACTGCTTGAGCCAAAGTTTTATTGACATTGTCGTACTGCTTGAGCCAAAGTTGTCTTGACAGTGTCGTACAGCTTGAGCCAAAGTTGTATTGACATTATCGTACTGCTTGAGCCAAAGTTGTCTTGACAGTGTCGTACAGCTTGAGCCAAAGTTGTATTGACATTGTCGTACAGCTTGAGCCAAAGTTGTACTGACATTGTCGTACTGCTTGAGCCAAAGTTGTCTTGACAGTGTCGTACAGCTTGAGCCAAAGTTGTATTGACATTGTCGTACAGCTTGAGCCAAAGTTGTCTTGACAGTGTCGTACAGCTTGAGCCAAAGTTGTATTGACATTGTCGTACTGCTTGAGCCAAAGTTGTCTTGACAGTGTCGTACAGCTTGAGCCAAAGTTGTATTGTCATTGTCGTACTGCTTGAACCAAAGTTGTCTTGACAGTGTCGTACAGCTTGAGCCAAAGTTGTATTGACATTGTCGTACAGCTTGAGCCAAAGTTGTCTTGACAGTGTCGTACAGCTTGAGCCAAAGTTGTATTGACATTGTCGTACTGCTTGAGCCAAAGTTGTCTTGACAGTGTCGTACAGCTTGAGCCAAAGTTTTATTGACAGTGTCGTACAGCTTGAGCCAAAGTTGTCTTGACAGTGTCGTACAGCTTGAACCAAAGTTGTCTTGACAGTGTCGTACTGCTTGAGCCAAAGTTGTCTTGACAGTGTCGTACAGCTTGAGCCAAAGTTGCATTGACATTGTCGTACTGCTTGAGCCAAAGTTGTCTTGACAGTGTCGTACAGCTTGAGCCAAATTTGTATTGACATTGTCGTACAGCTTGAGCCAAATTTGTATTGACATTGTCGTACTGCTTGAGCCAAAGTTGTCATGACAGTGTCGTACAGCTTGAGCCAAAGTTGTATTGACATTGTCGTACAGCTTGAGCCAAAGTTGTCTTGACAGTATCGTACAGCTTGAGCCAAAGTTGTATTGACATTGTCGTACTGCTTGAGCCAAAGTTGTCTTGACAGTGTCGTACAGCTTGAGCCAAATTTGTATTGACATTGTCGTACTGCTTGAGCCAAAGTTGTCTTGACAGCGTCGTACAGCTTGAGCCAAAGTCGTATTGACAGTGTCGTACAGCTTGAGCCAAAGTTGTATTGACAGTGTCGTACTGCTTGAGCCAAAGTTGTCTTGACAGCGTCGTACAGCTTGAGCCAAAGTTGTATTGACATTGTCGTACTGCTTGAGCCAAAGTTGTCTTGACAGCGTCGTACAGCTTGAGCCAACGTTGTCTTGACAGTGTCGTACAGCTTGAGCCAAAGTTGTCTTGACATTGTCGTACTGCTTGAGCCAAAGTTATCTTGACAGTTTCGTACAGCTTGAGCCAAAGTTGTCTTGACAGTGTCGTACAGCTTGAGCCAAAGTTGTATTGACAGTGTCGTACAGCTTGAGCCAAAGTTGTCTTGACAATGTCGTACAGCTTGAGCCAAAGTTGTCTTGACAGTGTCGTACTGCTTGAACCAAAGTTGTCTTGACAGTGTCGTACAGCTTGAGCCAAAGTTGTCTTGACAGTGTCGTACTGCTTGAGCCAAAGTTGTATTGACAGTGTCGTACAGCTTGAGCCAAAGTTGTATTGACATTGTCGTACAGCTTGAACCAAAGTTGTCTTGACAGTGTCGTACAGCTTGAGCCAAAGTTGTATTGACATTGTCGTACTGCTTGAGCCAAAGTTGTCTTGACAGTGTCGTACAGCTTGAGCCAAAGTTGTATTGACAGTGTCGTACTGCTTGAGCCAAAGTTGTCTTGACAGCGTCGTACAGCTTGAGCCAAAGTTGTCTTGACATTGTCGTACTGCTTGAGCCAAAGTTGTCTTGACAGCGTCGTACAGCTTGAGCCAAAGTTGTCTTGACATTGTCGTACTGCTTGAGCCAAAGTTGTCTTGACAGTGTCGTACAGCTTGAGCCAAAGTTGTATTGACAGTGTTGTACTGCTTGAGCCAAAGTTGTCTTGACAGTGTCGTACAGCTTGAGCCAAAGTTGTATTGACATTGTCGTATTGCTTGCGCCAAAGTTGCATTGATAGTGTCGTACAGCTTGAGCCAAAGTTGTCTTGACAGTGTCGTACAGCTTGAGCCAAAGTTGCATTGACATTGTCGTACAGCTTGAGCCAAAGTTGTCTTGACAGTGTCGTACAGCTTGAGCCAAAGTTGTCTTGACATTGTCGTACTGCTTGAGCCAAAGTTGTCTTTACAGTGTCGTACAGCTTGAGCCAAAGTTGTATTGACAGTGTTGTACTGCTTGAGCCAAAGTTGTCTTGACAGTGTCGTACAGCTTGAGCCAAAGTTGTATTGACATTGTCGTACTGCTTGCGCCAAAGTTGCATTGACAGTGTCGTACAGCTTGAGCCAAAGTTGTCTTGACAGTGTCGTACAGCTTGAGCCAAAGTTGCATTGACATTGTCGTACAGCTTGAGCCAAAGTTGTCTTGACAGTGTCGTACAGCTTGAGCCAAAGTTGTCTAGACAGTGTCGTACAGCTTGAGCCAAAGTTGTATTGACATTGTCGTACTGCTTGAGCCAAAGTTGTCTTGACAGTGTCGTACAGCTTGAGCCAAAGTTGTATTGACATTGTCGTACTGCTTGAGCCAAAGTTGTCTTGACAGTGTCGTACAGCTTGAGCCAAAGTTGCATTGACATTGTCGTATAGCTTGAGCCAAAGTTGTATTGACAGTGTCGTACTGCTTGAGCCAAATTTGTATTGACAGTGTCGTACAGCTTGAGCCAAAGTTGTATTGACATTGTCGTACTGCTTGAGCCAAAGTTGCATTGACAGTGTCGTACAGCTTGAGCCAAAGTTGTCTTGACAGTGTCGTACAGCTTGAGCCAAAGTTGCATTGACATTGTCGTACAGCTTGAGCCAAAGTTGTCTTGACAGTGTCGTACAGCTTGAGCCAAAGTTGTCTTGACATTGTCGTACAGCTTGAACCAAAGTTGTTTTGACAGTGTCGTACTGCTTGAGCCAAAGTTGTCTTGACAGTGTCGTACAGCTTCAGTCAAAGTTGCATTGACATTGTCGTACTGCTTGAGCCAAATTTATCTTGACAGTGTCGTACAGCTTGAGCCAAAGTTGTCTTGACAGTGTCGTACAGCTTGAGCCAAAGTTGCATTGACATTGTCGTACAGCTTGAGCCAAAGTTGTCTTGACAGTGTCGTACAGCTTGAGCCAAAGTTGTCTTGACAGTGTCGTACAGCTTGAACCAAAGTTGTTTTGACAGTGTCGTACTGCTTGAGCCAAAGTTGTCTTGACAGTGTCGTACAGCTTCAGTCAAAGTTGTCTTGACAGTGTCGTACAGCTTGAGCCAAATTTGTCTTGACAGTGTCGTACAGCTTGAGCCAAAGTTGTATTGACAGTGTCGTACAGCTTGAGCCAAAGTTGTCTTGACAGTGTCGTACAGCTTGAGCCAAAGTTGCATTGACATTGTCGTACAGCTTGAGCCAAAGTTGTCTTGACAGTGTCGTACAGCTTGAGCCAAAGTTTTCTTGACAGTGTCGTACTGCTTGAGCCAAAGTTGTCTTGACAGTGTCGTACTGCTTGAGCCAAAGTTGACTTGACAGTGTCGTACAGCTTGAGCCAAAGTTGCATTGACATTGTCGTACTGCTTGAGCCAATGTTGTCTTAACAGCGTCGTACTGCTTGAGCCAAAGTTGTATTGACAGTGCCGTACTGCTTGAGCCAAAGTTGTCTTAACAGGGTCGTACTGCTTAAGCCAAAGTTGTATTGACAGTGTCGTACAGCTTGAGCCAAAGTTGTATTGACAGTGTCATACTGCTTGAGCCAAAGTTGTCTTGACAGAGTCGTACAGCTTGTCTTGACAGTGTCGTACAGCTTGAGCCAAAATTTTCTTGACAGTGTCGTACAGCTTGAACCAAAGTTGTCTTGACAGTGTCGTACTGCTTGAGCCAAAGTTGTATTGACAGTGTCGTACAGCTTGAACCAAAGTTGTTTTGACAGTGTCGTACTGCTTGAGCCAAAGTTGTATTGACAGTGTCGTACAGCTTGAGCCAAAGTTGTATTGACAGTGTCGTACTGCTTGAGCCAAAGTTGTCTTGACAATGTCGTACAGCTTGAGCCAATGTTGTCTTGACAGTGTCGTACTGCTCGAGCCAAAGTTGTCTTGACAGTGTTGTACATATTGAGCCAAAGTTGTATTGACATTGTCGTACTGCTTGAGCCAAAGTTGTCTTGACAGCGTCGTACAGCTTGAGCCAAAGTTGTCTTGACAGTGTCGTACTGCTTGAGCCAAAGTTGTCTTGACAGTGTCGTACAGCTTGAGCCAAAGTTGCATTGACATTGTCGTACAGCTTGAGCCAAAGTTGTCTTGACAGTGTCGTACAGCTTGAGCCAAAGTTGTCTTGACAGTGTCGTACAGCTTGAGCCAAAGTTGTCTTGACAGTGTCGTACTGCTTGAGCCAAAGTTGTCTTGACAGTGTCGTACTGCTTGAGCCAAAGTTGCATTGACATTGTCGTACTGCTTGAGCCAAATTTGTCTTGACAGTGTCGTACAGCTTGAGCCAAAGTTGTCTTGACAGTGTCGTACAGCTTGAGCCAAAGTTGTATTGACAGTGTCGTACAGCTTGAGCCAAAGTTGTATTGACAGTGTCGTACAGCTTGAGCCAAAGTTGTATTGACAGTGTCGTACTGCTTGAGCCAAATTTGTCTTGACAGTGTCGTACAGCTTGAGCCAAAGTTGTCTTGACAGTGTCGTACAGCTTGAGCCAATGTTGTCTTGACAGTGTCGTACTGCTTGAGCCAAAGTTGTCTTGACAGTGTCGTACTGCTTGAGCCAAAGTTGTATTGACAGTGTCGTACTGCTTGAGCCAAAGTTGTATTGACAGTGTCGTACAGCTTGAGCCAAAGTTGTGTTGACAGTGTCGTACTGCTTGAGCCAAAGTTGTCTTGACAGTGTCTTGACAAAAAAAATCTTCGAGTGCAACACAAATTTCAGCTGTGGACATACGCTCATCAACACGTACAAATGAACATACACGAAAGTCATACCCAACAGACAGTGTATTCTACAATAAACAATCACTTAGTGTAATTAAACCAACTGAAATAATAATAGCAGGTGTTTACATTTATATTTCAATCGTAAATTTGAGTATAGCCTCTGGCAGACCAAGACGAAATAGACTATTCCCAACAATCTTATGCAATACGTATATTTCAATCATAACTTTAAGCATAGCCTCCGGCAGCACAAGACGAAATAGGCGGTTCCCTACAAACTCATGCAATACATTTATATTTCAATCATAAAATAAATATTATGTGAAAAAAATTATAATAGTACATTTTGACAATTAAAAAAAACTTTATCTGCAATAACGTAATTAAAAACTCAGCATTGCAATGAATTTAATGAATTAAAATAATAAAATGTAGTTTTCACCAATAAGCTGAAAAACCATTGCCACAGAAATATTGTGAATATATTTCATGTAGTTTAAAGTCACAGGAATCTCAACAATTCCTCTTTTGCACATTGGTAACCATGGTAAATATTTATAATGTAGCACTTGTATCATGCATAAATGTGGGGGGAGTTGGGTGAAAATTGTGTAATGATCTGATGAAGGGTTGCTGAGATAGATATACATGTATTGTATGTGTTTTGTGGCCTCACAGATCAAATAAGAAACACTTACAGCCAGATCTGGTAGTCAGTAGGATGACATCTTTGATGATATCTTTGATATTTGTCCCACACTCTGTGTCACACAGATCCTAAAGCTAACATTAAAGATATTACCGGGATAGTTAAAGGCAACAATGATTTAATTAATGTCACTGACAAACTGGCATGTGAGTCTGACATTCCACATAGTAAGGTTATATGGGTCATTCTTGCAAGAAAAATGTTTTTGTTGCATAATTTCTTTCAGTACTACTGACTTGAAATATAAAAAAGTTTAACATATTCATGGTTAAAGGGTTAAATTTGACATCTCCAAAAATCATATCTAAAAAATTACTTTATCGATTTCGAAATGTACACTTTTTGCAAGAATGGCACATATATATTTATTTAACATTGTTATGCTTACAGAATAATTAAATTTGTCATTCTGCTCAAATGTTAATGGATTTCATAAACTTAGATATAACATCTCACATTGGAATATGATAAAAAAAATATTAGCCATCAATATTTGACCCCCCGAGACACTGCTCCCCATACTCACAATACTCTGAAAATGCCCATATTATATACAGATTGTATATTTTTTCTGTACTCAACTTTCATAACGTATATTACATAGTGAAAATATTTAAACTTGGACTGTTAATACATTTTTTATTATTTAGTTAATTAATTACTTACTTGTTCTGTCTACAAAAATGGTGTACCATTATATTTGATTGCTAAGCCTCAGGCTGAGCTCCTGAGCTTCTATTTGCTACATTAAAATTAGGTGTATTCACAAGACGGTAAACAAAAATAGTTAATTTTCACTAAATCAGTCATTATTGTCGTTTATATTATGTACAGATATTAGGCAATATTTGCGGAGCCAAAATTTAGGAGAGAAAAGGTCGATGCTATATAGAAGTTATAATTACAAGGGCAGCGATCGCATCGCACAAGAGAAAGCCAAATCAGTGTGACAAACGCACGCGCACAAAAAATACAAATCAGATCAGATTAATTATTAGAAATCATCTTATACAGGGTTTGATATCAAGCAACATTACATGCTTATAATGCAATATATTAATTTACGTACCTCTCTTCAAAAATTCCGTAAATGTAGCACGCGAAAACAATAGCTACAAGAAAGCAGCCGATGTAATAGTGTGAAAGCAGTTTATGCTACTTGCGCATGCGCAATTTTAAACTAAACAATAGATTGACAGCTACGGTGAAAAGTGGTTCAACGTGGGCGGGGCGATGGATATACTGTTTAGGAAAACAGAATTCTACCCCGGTGTAGCACCTTCGTGAATTTTGGCCGACAACTCATGGTTTGACTGTTACCGTCAGAGGGCACCACTGATCGGATTCATGTCACTGAGCACTCTATTTATTTATATAAGATATAATTAATTTTACATTATTACCATTATGTATTTTGGATATTATAATGATCAGTTTTAATTTCAAAAATATTGCGTTTTGTTTTTGGGCTTTCATTGTTTTTCTATTCACCGGAAACATAGCAGTTTGTCACAAAGTGGTTTATGAGAATGAGTCTGGATTTATCTTTAGCTCCTTTGATCAGTAGCGTACGGCAGTCTACGCAAACAGTGCTGCCATATAACGCACGGCAGGGAGTGATATTTGCACAATGCAAAGGTGTCACCTGGTGACTAAAGTATAACTACTTGAGTGAAATTATGCCATTACATTTGAGCGTAATTCCTTCGGTTAAGGTAGTCAAATTTAGTATGTATAGAACCGGTTTTATGTGACAGATACAATGGTATCATTGTGAATCGCATTTATTGAAAGTATAAGAATTTTAATACATGAACTAGCGAGTTGTTGTTCTGCAAGTAAGCAAGGTGGGACAAATGAATTCACACCTCTGACAGGTGCTAGACAGCTCGGAATATTCGTTTTTTTAATATAACGCATTAAGTTGTAGGAGCGATACAATTAATAGCGTTGTTACCGGTTCAATGCAGAGAATCGATTGATATTAAATGTATAAGAAATGTGTGTAATTTAAGTTTGTTTTGGGTATCTGAAGATTGTTTTTTTGGTTATGTAATGCGGCTATTCTATAATTGAAGTTTTGTATAGGGCCTAACCCCGAAGTCCTAGGAACGTGATGAACGAATCCTAGGGATGGTTTAGGCTGCATTAAGCCCTGTTATTGGCTAGTTAGACTTCCGGCACAATATGGTCGCCGTAGTATTTAGTAGCAGATATGAGGTGTTGTGTTTAAAAATGTAATGTAATCGCCTGCTATATATATATATATATATATATATATATATATATATATATATATATATATATATATATATATATATATATATATATAGATATATATATATATATATATATATATATATATATATATATATATATATATATATATATATATATATATATATATATATATATATATATATATATATATGTACGCGTAAACATAACCTTTGCAAGAGGACACCTGTCACCAGCTGTAGAATTGTCCTTTTGTTGGGTGCCAAAGTGCATCTGCTACCAGTTTCGTACCAGAAAACCACTTTAAACATTCCTTTAACTATTATTTGAAGGTGTGATAGTAAAGGTGTTTACCTGGCCCTTGCTGTCACCAACACAAAAAAAACAACCTCGACTGTATCTAAAATTATTCGTTCTTCGCCATAATTAGGTTCTAAAACTATAATAAACTAGTTTTCCAACGATACCAAACATGATAACATTTCGTTGATCTGTTAATCAGTAAACAAATAAATTTCCGATATATAGATTAGCCATCGGTCGCTATTCGGCGCCAATAGCACGACTCTTACTCACACAAATTTCAATCGCTAGGTGACTAAAGTAAACAAGCTAATTATATACAACCTCACACGATCTCCGATCTGTGAGTGTCAAGCTGTCAATTGTGTGATGTATTACTATACGCCATTATGTGTTCACTTTATTGTGTTTCATATTAAATAAACGGGATTCCAATTGGATTGTCCATTACTATCCACGATTCTATGTTGTGTTTATGTTCCACCCTACATTGATGTGTTTATGTTCCACCCTACATTGATGTATTTATGTTCCATCCTACATTGATGTGTTTATGTTCCACCCTACATTGATGTGTTTATGTTCCACCCTACATTGATGTGTTTATGTTCCACCCTACATTGATGTGTTTATGTTCCACCCTACATTGATGTGTTTATGTTCCACCCTACATTGATGTGTTTATGTTCCACCCTACATTGATGTGTTTATGTTCCACCCTACATTGAGGCACCTGAGCCTTTGACACGAGCCAGTCACTTTGTTCTCCGCCACCAATAGTAGACCAAAATTTGTGACACAGTTGATCGTCTAATGTTCTGATGTTTCATCTTTTAACTCTCTTTGTCTACATATATACATAATAATAATAATAAGCTATATTCAATGTGTGTAAACGCAAACAACTACATGACGCACCATGACGCACCATGACGCACCATGACGCACCATGACGCACCATGACGTAGCTATGATGTTATTTTGGTATAACGTATTGTTCTTTTTGAGCTACGTCGAGTCTTAATTTTACAACAAGATATCTTTCTCGACATCGTTACGTAATATCATGGTTTACATGAACACGATCTTTTAGAAGCGTTTTTGTAGATCACTAAACATTTGTAATTCATTTATTGCACAACAGAACTAAGATGCATTAAAGTTTATTTTTGTTGCAGAGCGTTGTGTATTCAACATCAGAAGTCACTTACATTGGAGTAATCAATCAAACTAGTTTGGCGAAAGTAATAACTGTAATCGAAGATATGCAGCAAGGCGAGATTATCGACCCTAATCCCCAAATGGAGAATCACCTGTTGCGATTGGCCACATTTGAAAATTTACCTGAATCTGCGTCGCTGTCACCATCTATGGCGTCAAAGGCGGGATTGTATTACACTGGCGAAGGAGACATTGTGGCGTGCTACAGTTGTGGACTGCGTCTGAACAACTTGGAGTCTGACATCCATCCAATGACAGCACACAGAGAGCTGTCTCCCAACTGTCAATTTGTTGTCACACAACACAGAGACGATGTGTCAGCAGAGCAAGTTGTGTCACAAAGTGCTCCCACGAGTCGATCGTCATCACAGCTGCCACAAAGTCACAATCATCACCGGAGACGAAGACGTGGGTATAACAGTAGACAAGATTACTACAGGCAGTTGGCTTCGTTTGCCGGATCTCTCCGTTCGCCCGCGGACACCAGCATTGACAGGACATCAAATGAATCTTCAATAGTCAGTTCTAGGCTCCCACATAGCAATGTCGACAGATTCACATCCAGACACATGATGCAGAGGATCAACAATAACGACCCGACTTTGTTGGAGGAAATGAAATATGAAAGACAACGTGTGTCCAGTTACACCAACTGGCCACGAGACACCAACATTGAGCCTGAAGCTCTAGCCCAGGCCGGACTGTTCTACCTCTGCCGGGCTGACCGGGTCAAGTGTGCCTTCTGCCACGGCATCCTTCGTAACTGGGAGCCATCCGAGGAGCCAATGAGAAAACATCGTCGCCTTTTCCCCAGTTGCCCCTTCCTGCGTGATCCTCGGGCTGCAGGGAACGTGGCTCTTGGTGAGGAGCCGGGAGAGCAACAGACGCTGGTGAGTAATAAGTAAATTCTTTTAAACTGTTGTTGACGTATTTTTTACATATGTCATCGTTTACTAGTAGGCCTAATTTGCTTTTGTACATGTACGTTTATGATATATTAAAGGTATGGGTGTACAATGTATGGGTGTACAATGTAATGTGCATACATTTTCATGGACATTACCAACGGTTTACGACAACTGAGCAATGAAAGCGCTCGACCAAGACACCCAGACATGGCCACGGAGACAGCGCCACAGGACACTGATACCTGGCAACGCAGCACCTCCGTGTCTCGTAGACGTACCTTTAGACGTAGACCCAATAGTAGACCCACTGATACCTGGCAACGCAGCACCTCCGTGTCTCGTCGACGTACCTTTAGACGTAGACCCAACAGTAGACCCACTGATACCTGGCAACGCAGCACCTCCGTGTCTCATAGACGTACCTTTAGACGTAGACCCAACAGTAGACCCACTGATACCTGGCAACGCAGCACCTCCGTGTCTCGTAGACGTACCTTTAGACGTAGACCCAATAGTAGACCCACTGATACCTGGCAACGCAGCACCTCCGTGTCTCGTCGACGTACCTTTAGACGTAGACCCAACAGTAGACCCACTGATACCTGGCAACGCAGCACCTCCGTGTCTCGTAGACGTACCTTTAGACGTAGACCTAACAGTAGACCCACTGATACCTGGCAACGCAGCACCTCCGTGTCTCGTCGACGTACCTTTAGACGTAGACCCAACAGTAGACCCACTGATACCTGGCAACGCAGCACCTCCGTGTCTCGTAGACGTACCTTTAGACGTAGACCCAACAGTAGACCCACTGATACCTGGCAACGCAGCACCTCCGTGTCTCGTAGACGTACCTTTAGACGTAGACCTAACAGTAGACCCACTGATACCTGGCAACGCAGCACCTCCGTGTCTCGTAGACGTACCTTTAGACGTAGACCTAACAGTAGACCCACTGATACCTGGCAACGCAGCACCACCGTGTCTCGTAGACGTACCTTTAGACGTAGACCTAACAGTAGACCCACTGATACCTGGCAACGCAGCACCTCCGTGTCTCGTAGACGTACCTTTAGACGTAGACCTAACAGTAGACCCACTGATACCTGGCAACGCAGCACCTCCGTGTCTCGTCGACGTACCTTTAGACGTAGACCTAACAGTAGACCCACTGATACCTGGCAACGCAGCACCTCCGTGTCTCGTAGACGTACCTTTAGACGTAGACCTAACAGTAGACCCACTGATACCTGGCAACGCAGCACCTCCGTGTCTCGTCGACGTACCTTTAGACGTAGACCTAACAGTAGACCCACTGATACCTGGCAACGCAGCACCTCCGTGTCTCATAGACGTACCTTTAGACGTAGACCCAACAGTAGACCCACTGATACCTGGCAACGCAGCACCTCCGTGTCTCGTCGACGTACCTTTAGACGTAGACCCAACAGTAGACCCACTGATACCTGGTAACGCAGCACCTCCGTGTCTCGTAGACGTACCTTTAGACGTAGACCCAACAGTAGACCCACTGATACCTGGCAACGCAGCACCTCCGTGTCTCGTAGACGTACCTTTAGACGTAGACCTAACAGTAGACCCACTGATACCTGGCAACGCAGCACCTCTGTGTCTCGTAGACGTACCTTTAGACGTAGACCCAATAGTAGACCCACTGATACCTGGCAACGCAGCACCTCCGTGTCTCGTAGACGTACCTTTAGACGTAGACCTAACAGTAGACCCACTGATACCTGGCAACGCAGCACCTCAGTGTCTCGTAGACGTACCTTTAGACGTAGACCCAACAGTAGACCCACTGATACCTGGCAACGCAGCACCTCCGTGTCTCGTAGACGTACCTTTAGACGTAGACCCAACAGTAGACCCAACAGTAGGCCAAACTACTACAGCATGCTGGCTTCTGTAGCCGGTGGTGGCAATTGGTATATGTCGACAATAGTCAGTCTTCACAGCCTTCTTCTCTGCGCCACGACACGGTGGATGGTCTCACACACATTATGGATAGGATGAATGACATCTCAGACAGTCCAGCCATTGGTGATCTCTCGGGCATGTTGGACAGTCCTACTCGCCTCGCAGAGAGGATCGACAATAATGATCCAACACAACTCGTGGAATCATTTGTACGTGATGCGAGGGCAGCAGGCAACGTGGCTATTGGCGAGGAACCAACATTGACACAGGCATTAGTGGGTGGTCTCTTTATTTATTTTAGTCATACGCTGCTAGGGGTACATCAATACATCGATCTATCGATACATCGCAATAGTCGATGTGACGATGTAATACTATCGATGGTAAATTGAACTATCGTTAGCTATCGTCGATAGTATGCTGCACTATCGATTGTAATCTTAGTTTGGCAAACTTATTCAGCAGGACTACTTGTGTCAATGTAATATAAACATGTTTTTCAACTGTATTGGATAATTATATTTATTCATCGACCTACCATCAACAATCGTCGATCAGACCAGCGTCATTCACGGATTCAGCATTTTTAATCAACTACCTTCACGACTACACGATGGCGCCACCCGTCAATTACGTTTTGATACTAATTTCCTGGTTATTCGCTATACTATTGGGATAGTTATGAAGGTATGGCGATAGTATTGCTTCAGTGTCTGGGAACAGTTTCATTGAGATAAAAAACGGAATTCATCAGGTATTTTTATGAACTTTTTCAAAATGCGATTCATTAAGATACTAATCCATCACAAGATAATGATAAAAATGCCCATCATAAGCTCCACAATGTGCACAGTTGGGCAGATATATAGAAAACATTTTGAAGATTTATTTGATTGTGAAAAACTTTTTGCGTAAAACTGGAGTCGAGATAATACGCGGTTATGTCAGACTGACTGTTTTTAATGGACATATTTCGCTTATGAGATACGTCATCGGTGGTCTAAGTTCGTCATTAATAATGAGCGATTCTATGATTGATTCTATGATAGATTCTGTGTGAAATGCAGTTTTCTGTTTCGATCACAGCTAATGAGGGAAGTCGGTTTCAATTATTGAAATTGTGCTTATGTTAGTTATGAGCTTATAAGAATCTCAGTGAAACAGTACCCAGAATTGTCCAAGACATGTCAGGGAGATGTAATGATAATTTTATAGGTCTTGTTAACAAATTTGCAGGTGTTTACATGAAGGTTTTATGCAGTAAATTCAAAGTCATTTGTTTACATTTCAGAACGTCAACAACAACAGTGTCACATACGAGGAGATGCCATTGGCTAGTCCACTGGGCAGCAACAGTTTGGAAGAATGGATGGTGAATAACCCCCTGCTACTGCGTGACATGACTGAAGAAAGCCATCGGTTGGATAGTTTCTCCAGTAGGCCAAGAAACAGTAACATTCAGCCTATACTACTCGCCCGCAGTGGACTGTTCCGCGTGGTTTTGTTGCAATGTGCTTTCTGCCATGTAGTCCTGCGCAACACAGATTCACTGGACCAGGAACTGGCAGAACAGCGGTGTCATCGCCCCATGTGTCCCTTCCTGCGTAATCCCCAGGCTGCAGGGAATGTGGCTGTTGGAGAGGAGCCGGGAGAGCAACAGATGCTGGTGAGTGGTGAATGAAGTGTAGTGATGTACAAATGTGTTCAAGTTTTTGTTTCATATCTTTCTTTGCATAATTATTATTACTGCGACAGTAACATGGGTAAAGCAATTATGATACTAAATGGAAATAATTTAAATAGTCAGTAACCTACTTAACCTACGCTATGTTGTAAACAATAACATAATAACTATATATTTGCAAATATTAACTTGACTAATGTAATAATAAGCAATGATAAGCTTAAACAGGAGGGTTTTCAGATTACGGTGATATGTTGTTATATTTCCTACAGACTTAACACTGACAGGGAGTGAGTTCCACAGACTTAACACTAACAGGGAGTGAGTTCCACAGACTTAACACTAACAGGGAGTGAATTCCACAGAGTCGGTGCAGCAACTGAAAAAGCTCTAGTTCCGACATTTGTCTTAACATTGGAAACACAAAGTAAATGAGAATTAGATGATCGTAGCTGTCTGGTCTGTCTTGTAGGAGTGATCAGTGAATGTAAATATGCTGGTTGCTTGGATGAAAGTGTTTGATAGATAATTGTACAGATCTTAGAGACAATGCGATATCGGACAGGCAGCCACTGCAATGATTTAAGAAGTGGTACTGACTGAGAGAACGAGGAGACCGGGTAACTACCCTTGCCAAAATATTTTGCGCACGTTGAAGTCTCAAGATATCCCTGAGAGCAATATTATGATAAAGGGGATTGCAGTAGTCAAGTCTACTGCTAACAAGAGTAGGTGCAATAGTTTTGGCGACAGCAAAATACATATACCGGCGAATACGACGAAAATCACGAATATGATCAAAGCCGCAATGAAAAGTTTGTGAAATATGGTGTCTAAAATTTAAATTATTATCAAAGGTGCCTCCTAAAATATGTGCTGAGACGACCTGTGTGAAATTCTGGCTGAGCATAGGTGTCGGAAAAAACAGTAAAGTTTACCTCGCTGCTTTTGTGTACCAATAATAAGAAACTGTCAGTCATCCAGTGGAATATATCCTGGAGACAATCCCTGGGGTGGTTTAAGGAACAATTTGTATCCGGGGTAGCCAAGGAAAGGTAAATCTTTGTGTCATCTGTATATAGGTGGTGGTCCAAGTTGTGAGTTTGAATAACTGAGCTGAGTGGGGTAGTGTAAATAGTAAAAAGTAATGGAACGGAACCCTAAGGAACACCACATGAAGTGGGTAGTGACGCTGAAAAGCAATTACCTCTCTTCACTCTTTGGTATCTATCAGTTAAGTATGAGGAAAATCAGCCCGGGCTGTGACAGATATGCCATATCACATTGACAAGCGTTTAATGTATGTTATGGTCAATGGTACCAAAAGCAGCAGATAAATCAAGCAAGGTAACGGTTGTTGCTTTGCTTTTGTCCATATTTAGAATGACACCATTGTGTACTTTTAAAAGAGCTGTCTCTGTAGAATGAAACTGCTTGTAAGCTGATTGTAATAATATACTAGCAAAAATTCCGTCCCCAGGACGGGATAACTTGATAGTTCATACGTGACAGTTATAATAGCAATGTATACCAATTGCCTCAGGCCAATATGCCATCAAAACGCTCGAGAACGTCAAACGTTTTATCAGAAACAACCACGTCACGCACGTGATGCAATACTCATTGCATGTTCAAAATGTTGAAGGTCGCGTGAATTTAGACCCATGGATACTTGTGTTGGTTGTAGAATAGTAGAATATCTTTTTATTGTGTATTGGCCCGAGTGCGACCTCGGGCCAATACGTGGGTGCGTGTTTTCTATTATATTATTAATATAAACCGCCCAGATGGCGCTACGTACTCACAAACGGTTTACGTACCGAAGTATTCACCGCGCACGCTGTTTCTGCGATTGTTGGAATATAACGTTTTACGTAGCATACATTTGATTTACCATAAAAACCACTAAGAACCCTTGATATACGGGGTATTTCGAAAAAATAAAGGCGTCACGTTTCATTCTTGGGATCGTAGATTAATCCCTGAAAGTTTGGCGTCCGAGGTGCAAGCCTTCTAGGAGGAAAACGTTAACCACATACGCTAGCTCGATTATAGTTAAATTAAACATACAATTTGACTCGATATGAGATTGTAGACGGTTTGTCACTACTTTCCAATACCTTGTAAATAAAGCTTAGATTAGAAACTTTATAACTGTTTTGTTTTTCTTTAGGCAACGTTGATTTCTTATAAAGTGACTTGCGCTTGCTTGAAAGCGTCAGGAAACAAACCAGAGCAAAGTGATACATTTACAAAAAAAATTATTTGGTAAAGTAATGTATCAAGACATGCTTTCAGCAATGTAATCGGTAATGTGCGCGGGTGCGTGCGTGCGTGCGTGCGTGAGTGCGTGCGTGCGTGCGTGCGTGCGTGCGTGCGTGCGTGCGTGCGTGCGTGCGTGCGTGCGTGCGTGCGTGCGTGCGTGCGTGTCTACGTACATAAACACGGCCTTGATCAAGTGTCATGTGTGCCATGACGGTCTTGTGAATGATTAATTTGGGTGGGATTTCAAAACAATATAGAACGCTGTAAAATAGTAAACAAATATTTCATACTAGTTATAGAATAGTTATATAGAATAGTTACGTAATTAATTATTCATGTTGCATACTACATAATACATACTACATGGTCCAATAATTCCAGAACGTGTTTTATTTTAGCATCCAAGCACTGGTGGTACAAGTAGTGCAGCGACTCTCCTGGAGCAACCAGACACTGGTAAATATCTCATTACGTATGTACGACAGTATTGGTCGGCAGCATATAATCATTTTAGGAAAATACAGACGAAAGCGAGCAAGATGTTGCTTAATGTAGCGTTGGAATTGTGTTCGGTGTCTTAATTTGTGGATGACCTGCCGCCATTGATGGCATGGGCGTCCGCGGGGGGAGGACAATGGAGCTCTTTCCCCCCTGGATCTACAATTTTTTTGGACGTATATTCGTGAGCTCGAAGTATATGTTAACTGTACATCTTTACACGCACGCACGCACGCACGCACGCACGCACGCACGCACGCACGCACGCACGCTCGCACGCACGCACGCACGCACGCACGCACGCACGCACACACACACACACACACACACACACACACACACACACACACACACACACACACACACACACACACACACACACATTATGCTTAGACGTAACAAAACTTACCGTAAATGCAAATACGTTTGTCTAGAGATTGTGTAAACGAGCCAGGTTGGCCAGTGTGTTATCTGTGTTGCATTCTGATGGTTCACCTTTTTTATTAGATGGGACAAAGGTACTAATGCATGTCATGAATTACATTGGAATAATGACTTGGGTAGAAAGGTAGACAGGTGTATGACATTAGCTATCTGCGCATTGCAGGTTCCTCTTCACAGACCGCCGCACTGACCTGCAAAGTATGCCTGGACGCTGAGATGACCACCATCTTCCTACCGTGCGGACATTTTGTCTGCTGCTCAAACTGCGCTTTGGCATTGTCAAAGTGTCCACTCTGTCGTAAAGTTAAAACAGGCACGTTTTGTCCATATATGACATAGTTGCTGCATGTGAACTCAGCAATACGCTTCACTGAGGTTGAATTAGATACAGTTCGTAGGCAGCTACGATTCCGGGAACATGTCTGTGCCCAAATACGTGTTACTATATTACATGTTCATCATCATAAATTAAATAAGATGTAATAATATTTATAATTCTGTGTATCCAAAACCGATTTTACCATTGACACTCGAGCGCCAACCCAATGGTCTCCTGGAGGGTCTCCTGGAGGGTCTCCTGGAGGGTCTCCTGCATGATGTTCTCGATGAATATGTTGAAGAGAACAGGCGAGAGTGGGCACCCCTGACGAACTCCTACAGTTGTCTTAAAAACTTCTCAAAGTTGGCTATTTAGAAGGACAGCAATGTTTATGTTGGCGTACAGTGCTTGTATGACTTGTATCAAATCTTTATTTAAGTTGTAGTTTCTCATGACTTGCCGTAAGCCTTCGTGTCACGGTTTTGTTACATATTGAAAATATGTGCAATTTTCCATATACATATTTCGAGTGTTTTGTTTTATCAGTAAAAATAAATTACAAATATGATGAACATACGCAAATATAAATCGTAGCCATTGGACCAAAACACCCCAAATTAAGGATTGCGGAAAAATCAAAGTTCGACAGGTTTGAATTATGTTTCATTGTTTGTGGGCACCCTGGACATCCGGTCATCTTAAACACACATTTTCGTCAATTCATCAATTTCTCTAGGGCTATAAGGTGCCTTTGCTGTCAAAATGTCATATTGCCCAAAGTTTCTACACTCTAGTTTTTCCTCAGATTTTTCCAATTGTTGTACCAAAATATCCTATTGCCAAAACGTCATATTGCCAAAACGTTCTAATATCAAAATGTCATATTAACAAATATAATTGTGGTTCAACTGTCCAGGGTCAAAGTGTCTGTAAGTGACATCTGAGTTAAACTGCGTCACTAAAACTTTGTTCTAATCTCTCCTACCAGCAGAACTCTTACGTCCTGTTTAGTTGCTGCTGGAAATGGTCAATATCATTTAGAAATACTGCAAATACCAAGGAAATGTGTAGCTTTCTAACACTACGTGAAATACACCAGACAAATGACTAGTTTTCCTTGTGTGCGACCTTTCTTTATTATACACTGTACGTTCATCAATTAATTCTATGTTTATTAATTGTTTGATGCATTTAAAAAAAATAAAAAGATTGTCATCCAAGGCAAAGGCATTTATGGCAAGTGAACAAGGAAACCATTGGTTTATCGAGAGGCCAACGATTGTTCATCTATGTGTAACCCGCCCTTCTAAGATATTCACCCTTCTAGCATTTACAAAATCTGTAGATAATCTGTTCCATTCATTTACTTTCCTCTGTGAGAACGAGCACTTTCTGATATCCAATCTACACTGATCCTTCACTAATGACACCTCGTGTCCTCTTGTTCTACTATATTTCTTATTTTCATACCAATTCAATACCCTAAAAATTGCAATTTAATCTCCTCTTAACCTCCTTGTCTCTAATGTTGCTAAGCCACATTCTTTAAGACGTTCTTCATAATTAAGGTCTCAGCTCTCTAATCATTTTAGTTGCTCTCCTCTGTATTCGTTCTAGCGTATATATATATATATATATATATATATATATATATATATATATATATATATATATATATATATCCTTCTTACGATATGGTCTCCAAGCTTGTATACATTATTCTAAATAAGGCCTAACTATTGCTATACGCAGAGGTATAATATTTGTCCTTATAAGCTATGTTTATCCTATCAACCCAAGAATTTGATTACCATTTGAAGCTGCAATAAAACACCGCACTACTGTTGTCTAGTTCAGCCTCAGACGATCTCTTCTGGAATGTTATCGTTGCGCTACTTTTTTCGTGTTCGCTGGGTTCGAGTTCGTGTTCGTGTTCGCTGGGCATCGAGTAGGTCGTGGGAATCTTCCAAGTTCATGTTCTGACATTCGTTGACGTCCTAGATTCACTTGCTCCACTGCCCCGCACGACGGCTCCACTGCCCCGCACGACGGCTCCACTGCCCCGCACGACGGCTCCACTGCCCCGCACGACGGCTCCACTGCCCCGCACGACGGCGCCACTGCCCCGCACGACGGCGCCACTGCCCCGCACGACGGCGCCATTGCCTCGCACGACGGCGCCACTGCCCCGCACGACGGCGCCACTGCCCCGCACGACGGCGCCACTGCCCCGCACGACGGCGCCACTGCCTCGCACGACGGCGCCACTGCCCCGCACGACGGCTCCACTGCCCCGCACGACGGCAGTGGCGCCGTCGATTGGAGACTGGTTAAACATTGTCTTCGTGGACTTATCCTTTGATTTGGCCGATGTGTCTGCGATTGTGTTCCACACAGCCTCTGAAATAGATATGTTGAGCGTACGCTCGTTATCCGTGTCAGCACAGTCTGAATCAGTTACGTCGAGTTCACTGAATCAGCTTCTGCTGTTTGGAAAGTGTAAATGACGCTTCCGGTGACGTAACGTTTTGCAGCAATCGAGATCAGTAAGCACGGCTTCGTGTGGGTCCTCACTACTCACTACAGTTCAAGTCGGGATTGGTGCGATTCTAAAGTCGCACCTAGCAGTGTCTAGACACGTCGCTCGTGTAAACACGCACATGATTTAGCTGCGCATTGTCGTGCGTTGTCGCCCGACCAATCGGGGCATCAATCGCTCGTGTAAACCACTATCACCCGACGCTGTCGTCGCTTTATTGTCACGTCACCGACGCCGTCAACCAAACTGGTCAGCCATTGCGAGCTCCGTGAGTACAGCGGGTACTAAAGCAGTCGTCTGTGTGAATTTCCTGCAGACGCCTCTCAATCGAGCCCAATTACTGAGCGGCGGGTGTTAGCAGTCCGTGTGGCCGGAAGCTGTGGCAGCGGCGCCGTGACGGACACTTGCACGCGCCGTCGTCAGTCGCACTCGCCGTCGAGGACAGGTGCAATAACGAGACATTCCAATCAACACCGGAACCAGCCCAACTCGCTGGCAACTCACTCTTAGCGACTCTCACAACAAGTAACGTACTAGCATCGTCAATAAAAATAAAATAAATAATAGAACAATTAATACACATTGTTCCACTGTTGATGCACAACATTTGTTAAGCGTTACCTCGGTAATCATGTAAAGTACTAATTAACGCAAAACTTTGCACTTGTGCGTGTGTTGTAATCACTTGTACGTGTGTTGTAATAACTTGTACGTGTACTGTAATCATAAAATAATAGAACAATCCGAGTCCCGAACGAGACGTTGAAGGTATAGCCACAGTCGACACAGTCCGCGCTCTGGCCACGTTGAAGGTATAGCCACAGTCGACACAGTCCGCGCTCTGGCCACGTTGAAGGTATAGCCACAGTCGACAGAGTCCGCGCTCTGGCCACGTTGAAGGTATAGCCACAGTCGACACAGTCCGCGCTCTGGCCACGTTGAATGTATAGCCACAGTCGACACAGTCCGCGCTCTGGCCACGCTGAAGGCATAGCCACAGTCGACACAGTCCGCGCTCTGGCCACGTTGAATGTATAGCCACAGTCGACACAGTCCGCGCTCTGGCCACGCTGAAGGTATAGCCACAGTTGACACAGTCCGCGCTCTGGCCACGTTGAAGGTATAGCCACAGTCGACACAGTCCGCGCTCTGGCCACGTTGAAGGTATAGCCACAGTCGACACAGTCCGCGCTCTGGCCACGTTGAATGTATAGCCACAGTCGACACAGTCCGCGCTCTGGCCAAGTTGAAGGTATAGCCACAGTCGACACAGTCCGCGCTCTGGCCACGTTGAAGGTATAGCCACAGTCGACACAGTCCGCGCTCTGGCCACGCTGAAGGTATAGCCACAGTTGACACAGTCCGCGCTCTGGCCACGTTGAAGGTATAGCCACAGTCGACACAGTCTGCGCTCTGGCCAAGTTGAAGGTATAGCCACAGTCGACACAGTCCGCGCTCTGGCCACGTTGAATGTATAGCCACAGTCGACACAGTCCGCGCTCTGGCCAAGTTGAAGGTATAGCCACAGTCGACACAGTCCGCGCTCTGGCCACGTTGAAGGTATAGCCACAGTCGAAACAGTCCGCGCTCTGGCCACGTTGAAGGTATAGCCACAGTCGACACAGTCCGCGCTCTGGCCACGTTGAAGGTATAGCCACCGTCGACACAGTCCGCGCTCTGGCCACGTTGAAGGTATAGCCACAGTCGACACAGTCCGCGCTCTGGCCACGTTGAATGTATAGCCACAGTCGACACAGTCCGCGCTCTGGCCACGCTGAAGGTATAGCCACAGTTGACACAGTCCGCGCTCTGGCCACGTTGAAGGTATAGCCACAGTCGACACAGTCCGCGCTCTGGCCACGTTGAAGGTATAGCCACAGTTGACACAGTCCGCGCTCTGGCCACGTTGAAGGTATAGCCACAGTCGACACAGTCCGCGCTCTGGCCACGTTGAATGTATAGCCACAGTTGACACAGTCCGCGCTCTGGCCACGTTGAAGGTATAGCCACAGTTGACACAGTCCGCGCTCTGGCCAAGTTGAAGGTATAGCCACAGTCGACACAGTCCGCGCTATGGCCACGTTGAAGGTATAGCCACAGTCGACACAGTCCGCGCTCTGGCCTCATTCAAGGTATAGCCTCAGTAGACACAGTCCGCGCTCTCGCCACGTTGCGATCTTCTAAGCTTATTGCAAGCATTGTTAAAACTCACACTGAATATAACAATGCTGTTTGAATTCATAAATTCTTCACTGTAAACTTCAGATTATAAACTCACATAGAATATAATGATCATATTTCGATCCACCAATCCTTCATATATGCAACACACCTCTGATATTCATAATTTCATTTCATGTTTGCTTGTCGATGACCGCGCGTTTCGTCGCGATGTCGTAGCGATATCGTAGCGATGTCGTAGCGATGTCGTAGCCCTCTTTCGTCTTCTGCGCCATGTACTCGAACAGCGTTTTCCAGGCGTCCCCGACTTCCGGCGTAAAGTTCTCCTTCAGTTCCTTCTGCCAGACGAACACCAACGACTTGACGAACACGTTGAAGTACTGCACGGAGAAGCCGGCCCTGTCCGTGTGGTCGGCGCCGATGGACTTCACGTACGGGTCGCCCTCCGTCTGCAGACAGTTCACGTTGTCCACCACGTAGGCGATCGTGTCGACGAAGCGAGCCGCGTGCTTCTGGAAGGTGGGGTTGTTGATCAAACTGTCGCCCCACGTCGAGCCGAGGTTGAATGCCGTCTTGACGCGCGGTTCTACCTCGAATATTCGCAGGAACACCTGCTTGCCGATGTTGGCGCAATGCGGCTGCAGCTGTCGCCACGTTTCTTGGATGAGCTGTCGTTGGTTCGAGTCGAGTGTCGGGTTCGGAGTCTGCTCTTCATCTTGCTGTTGCTGTTGCTTTCTGTGCTGCTGTTGTTGCTGTCCGTGACGCACGGCTTTGACGATGTCTGTCGTCGGTTGTTGCGTTACGATCGACGATGCGCAACCCATGGCTGCCTCCGCCGCTGTAATTACACACGTACACGCCGCCGACAAGTGTCTGTGTCTGTCTTTTACAGCATTCTGCCGCTGTAGTAGAATGACTGCATCCAGCAATTACCCCCTCAATCTTCGCTTTGACTGTGTCTTGTATTCAGTCGACAAACGACCACACAATACTGCAGCAATTGCCGTTCAGTGTCGCTGTTTCTCCTGTGCCCACATCATTTAGATTAGACCGTGGTTTAGCGTTTCTGCTTCATTCGAGACATTTGTTTGCGAGCCGCCATCTCTCCCGTGACCAGGTCACTGTGATCGCGCTGCGTGCGACAGTCGATAAGTGCAACAAGCGACGCATCTAATGAAGCCAGTGAATACACCTGTCATTAGATACACCTGAATGCCAGGGTCAAGCCATTGAATACACCTGTACAACAAGGGTCAATCCATTAGATGCACATGTACGCCAGGGTCAAGCCATTGTATCCACATGTGCGACCAGGGTCAAGTCATTGGATACACCTGTATGACAATGGTCAAGCGCGGCTCATTGCCTGAGTGTCATCCGTGGCCATTGTGCGCACGAATTGGGTCAGTTGTTTGCTCCATGGCGACGTGTCGCGATGATTTAGACAGCAGATGTTTATTTCCCCTAAAAAATCTTTAAATGGAAAATGTTGACAACAACGTAAGTTTGTCTGCGTCAGACGTAAGTTTGTCTGCGTCAGACGTAAGTTTGTCTGCGTCAGACGTAAGTTTGTCTGCGTCAGACGTAAGTTTGTCTGCGTCAGACGTAAGTTTGTCTGCGTCAGACGTAAGTTTGTCTGCGTCAGACGTAAGTTTCATTGGTTGGTTAGCCGCGGAACTGTTGTGGGGTAGACAGCTGTTGTGGGATAGACAGCTGTTGTGGGGTAGACAGCTGTTGTGGGGTAGACAGCTGCTGGGGTTTATCTCTGATGATGTAACTTAATAAATTAATGTTTTCCTGTCGGTCGAGGAAAATATTAATATTAAAGGCGACCACAGCATAAATATAATCGTACCCGGTTGGTGGGGCGACTCCAACCAGGCACCAACCAGGCACCAACCAGCCACCAACCAGGCACCAACCAGGCACCAACACTACAAACGAACCTGTACGTAGGCCTAAAGCTATACACGAGCTGGTTTTTCGGTTGCCAACATGTTGGCGACTACTTTTTCAGTTTTCGACTCAACTGTAGTCGTTATGTGTATGGTCTCCACCAACTGTAGGCAACACATTTTGTTGGCATCTGGCATTTAAAAAATCGGTCGGCCGATGGGTAGATGTCGACAAACAAACTGTTGGTGACTAAACATCGGTATGTGTAAGGCGGACTTAACTTTAACGCGTGTCGTCGCTTTCATGTCGGCTGACCGACGACGTCGCTCGTCGAGTAAGCTATCGGCGGGTGTTTTAACGTGCGCAAGAATGTCATTGTTGAGCACGCGTGTCTCATCAAACGAAGACAGACAAGCCCTTCAAGCCCTTTAGCCGGTGTCCATACAGGTGGGCAGGCGTATGTAATTAAGCTGGTCACAGGATTATCACCGGCGACTTTGCTAGCGGACTGTCAACGTTACGATGAAAATAGATTAATTACTATACCGACCTCGTATCAAATTGGACGTTTTTTTTTCGCAATAATGCAACATTATGTTAGACATCAATATTATGTTAGGCATCAACATTATGTTAGGCATCAACATTATGTTAGGCATCAACATTATGTTAGGCATAAACATTATGTTAGGCATCAACATTATATTAGGCATCAACATTATGTTAGGCATTAACATTTTAGGCATTAACATTATGTTAGGCGTAACGTTCCATGTGGTAAAATTACGATGCGGTCATCCGGACTGGCGGCGAGCAGACAGCGAACTGTCGACGGTACCGGAGCCGTGAGCTACGTCAGAGCCTGCAAGCGCAGGTTGAAATGACGCCAGTTGATTTCATATTGGATTATTCGATCAAACTTCTCCGTCATAGATAAAATGAAATAGCTTAATTAGCACAATATCGTTGCGCCGTTCGACCGTTGTTAGATCGCCTGCACACCCAGCCCAACGTGACGCTCGAGCAAGCAATGTAGCTCAATCTGCAGGTAAACACGACACTGAGACCGTCCAGGAACTATTGCGTTACCCGGTGTCGTGTCTGGTGTCTAGAACTCGGATTTGCTTCAACAAACGAAGCAGACACGTCACGGAGCGTCCAGTCGTGTCCGTTGGAGACTGCGTGGCTCCCAGGCACGTAGGTAGCCGTACGCACGTGCTTCCAGATCAATAGGGCAACAAAAAAATTCAAATTAAATTGAATGATCCATCCTAATTTGGCTGGTAGGTGTCACTATAGCGGGTAGTTTTACTATTGCGATAGTATCCCGATAGCTGCAAGACTATTGCAAAACTATTGCGATTGTTTCATAACTATTTCGATTATTATCAGGGAGAATAGCGAATAGCCAGGAAAACAGCCAGAAGCCGTAATTGGTGGGTGGCGCCATCGTGTGACCTTGGAGGTACTTAAACATGCTGAATCCTCGAATGACGTTAGACCTCTCTAATCAGCGACAAATAAATAAAAGTATCCGATATAGTTGAATAACATGTTTATTTCTATTATTACTGTGGCACAGCTAGCTCTGCTGAATTGTTTTGGCATCCATGTGGAGAGCAGCACTACTCAGACACTAGTGGCTGGCATCCATCGTGGAGAGCAGCACGACTCAGACAGCTAATGGCTGTCGTCTATTGTGTATGCCAGCAGAGAGCTACTAATGAAAAGTTTGACGACACAGCCCTGCAGATCGAGGTTGCGTGTCTGACAGGCTGAACTTGAGTTAGACGATGATGCACAAGCTGGTATGAACACCATTACTAATCTGTAATCGCTCGAAAGCTCTGCATACATTCAAGTCTGCATTCACTGTCACGGGCGTAGCTAGGAATAAATTAATGTGGAAGCACAAATCCAAGAGGGGGGTCTGTGTGTGTCCATTTTTAAAGCAAACTGTAATCATTTGCAATATGGTGCATTTTGAAGTCAAAATATAACTTTAAAAAGAATGCCCCTCCAGCCATGGAAAAAAACATGACCCCCTTACTCGACACCCACCCTTGATAAAAAGTGAACGTGAACCTTCAGTATATCATATACAGGGTTGTTTGATTTAAATCATTTGATTTAAATCATTGATTTAAACCATGATTGAAATCACTCCAAAAAAAAAAATTTAATCATTGATTTATGATTTTTTCATTTTTTTGACTTACTTCGCTGATTTATATGAATTTAACACAAATAATTGTTTACAAGCATCGAGGTCAACAAAGTTTTGTATGTTTTTTTAATACAAAAGCACAATGTGCGCACACTCGTGTAGTTGTATTGTCATCAGATAGACTGATAGTAAAATATTTTACGACATTGTGTGTGTTTGAGCTATTCCCTTTCTGAATGCAGTGAAGCCACACAAACTTGTCTTCCAGAGGAAGTATCTTTTCAAGTCAGAAGCCCTGAGTTAAAGTCCACCTAGAGCTTGTGCTAGTTGTTACCAATTCAGTATGTTGACTTAAGTAAGACAGTCTGGGCTACAATTGTTTAATACTGTACCAGTTTGCAGTCTGATAGGATACCCTTAGAGTACACAGAGCCCTGGTCAGGTGCTAATCCACCCTCTAAGCAAACAATAATTAGCACTGCTACAGCCACAGACACACAGCATGCTTTCCTTTCCAAGACAGATTATGCAACTACAGGGGGTGAGGCTTTGTGGACATTGTCTAATGTCTTTATATAAGCAAAAATCATGTACCCTCTGTTAAGACAAGTACCCAAATCGATTTGAATAGAACACGTTTGAAAGAGTTTATAAATATAAACATATATATAAATGTATATATACCAGATTAAAAAAAAAAAAAATTAAAAAAATCCGATTTAAATCAAGTAAATCCGATTTTTTTAATTAAAAAAACATGAGTTTTTTCAACCCTGATCATATATGTTAACACAGTTTTAATGTGCTAGGATTGTGCAGTTTATGAAGATTGTTTACTTGCTTCAATGACCCGTTTACTTTGTAATACCACAATTAAGTATAGCAGCTAGTGAAGCGTTATCACAACACATGTACATGACTACAACATGTACGTGACTACAAACATGTACGTGATTATAACATGTACGTGACTACAACATGTACATGACTACAACATGTACATGACTACAACATGTACATGAGTACAACATGTACATGAGTACAACATGTACATGACTACAACATGTACATGACTACAACATGTACATGAGTACAACATCATTCAAAATCATTGGAAAACGTGTACTATGATAAATAATTATGTACTAAGAATCAATCGTGATAATTAAATATATCAATAGACAAACGTAAACATAATATAAGCCAAGAACACGCACGTAGGCAATGATAATACTCCTGTAATAAGTGAATTATGTCTACAGAAAGGGTTCAGTTCCTACCTTCTCCTTTCGATGGCATGTTAGCGCTAAATTACTGAACTGGGTGTGGTGCGTTCTGCATCCAACATCTTGTCCTTGTGAATATGTGTGAGGGTCAATCCCGCCATGCACTCATGCAGTTGACCGCTCTGTTGTGGCAGTCGAGACAGGCGTCACCAGCGGTATCACGACTGCTGTATACATGTTAGGATACAGGACAGGATTGACTTCCTGTATCGTGTTATCGAGTGTGCTTGGTCTCTCAGCGACATTCATCGTCTCCCATCTTGCCTTCCATTTTGTAGCTGACACAGATCATATGGCATGTCGTCTTGGAGCACCTCGTACAGCTGGACAAGTGCCAGATTCATCCGCTGTCGTGGTGTCGTGGTGTCGTGGTGTGATGTACCGGGACACGTAGTGATTCTGAGGTACTAATAGACGCGTATCCATTTCCTGCAGCAAGTGATCCGCGAACGACAGACACATAGCCCTCATCCAATACTAGCTGGACGTGTCAGTTATATTAGCAGACACGTTGTCACGAACGGTGCCTCGGCCTACCGTCACTTCCCGCTAGCCCTACAGCACTGTCACATAGTGCCTTCCATACTTCTAGTTCGGCCCTCTCCTGCTGCAGCTGGGCGGTTGTAGTGGTTGCCTGTTTGGACTGTAGGAATGTGGCCAGAGGAAGCCGACTTTGGAGGACGTGCTCAATGGTCACTAGTGTTATGATGAAGTCAACAGTTTAGATGGACAACAAGTAGCCGCTGAGTAGTTGAAGAAGGCGATCTGCTGGACTGTGTCCGTCATACTTTGCTGGCATGCACAATAGCCAAGTTAACCTTGTGTCTTATGCAGCGAGTGTAGATGATAGGCCCTATCAGCTGTCTACTTCGTGCATGTACTCTACGGTGGATGCCAGCTAGATTTAGGATAGACCACTCAATTTCTGGGGCGCGTTGGAATTTAAAAATATTTGTTTGCCATATAAATGTTGAAGCACGTGCGTACGTGTTGTAGTCACTGTCGTGGAATACTTGGGAGAAGGCGGCAACAGCAGAGTGACGTGGGTACGTGTTGTAGTCACTGTCGTGGTGTACTTGGGAGAAGGCGGCAACAGCAGAGTGACGTGGGTACGTGTTGTAGTCACTGTCGTGGAGTACTTGGGAGAAGGCGGCAACAGCAGAGTGACGTGGGTACGTGTTGTAGTCACTGTCGTGGTGTACTTGGGAGAAGGCGGCAACAGCAGAGTGACGTGGGTACGTGTTGTAGTCACTGTCGTGGAGTACTTGGGAGAAGGCGGCAACAGCAGAGTGACGTGGGTACGTGTTGTAGTCACTGTCGTGGAGTACTTGGGAGAAGGCGGCAACAGCAGAGTGACGTGGGTACGTGTTGTAGTCACTGTCGTGGAGTACTTGGGAGAAGGCGGCAACAGCAGAGTGACGTGGGTACGTGTTGTAGTCACTGTCGTGGAGTACTTGGGAGAAGGCGGGAACAGCAGAGTGACGTGGGTACGTGTTGTAGTCACTGTCGTGGAGTACTTGGGAGAAGGCGGCAACAGCAGAGTGACGTGGGTACGTGTTGTAGTCACTGTCGTGGAGTACTTGGGAGAAGGCGGCAACAGCAGAGTGACGTGGGTACGTGTTGTAGTCACTGTCGTGGAGTACTTGGGAGAAGGCGGCAACAGCAGAGTGACGTGGGTACGTGTTGTAGTCACTGTCGTGGAGTACTTGGGAGAAGGCGGCAACAGCAGAGTGACGTGGGTACGTGTTGTAGTCACTGTCGTGGAGTACTTGGGAGAAGGCGGGAACAGCAGAGTGACGTGCGTACGTGTTGTAGTCACTGCCGTGGAGTACTTGGGAGAAGGCGGCAACAGCAGAGTGACGTGGGTACGTGTTGTAGTCACTGTCGTGGAATACTTGGGAGAAGGCGGGAACAGCAGAGCATATTCACAGGTTTCTTTGTAGAAGCTATTGGCTGTGAAATAGTGCATTTGTTTTAGAGTTTAACAGGCGGGGGATTTATGGGAACTTTTCTGCTAAGGGCAATGTGGGCGCACGAATACATGGCTATTTTTGTAAAAATAAATTGACGGGCATCGCACGTCGGGGCGTTTAAAAAGAGCTGGAGGTATGTGATTTTGACAAAACTTGGTCAGCATGTCAATGAGATGATGGCAGTTGCTGTGAACAATTTTCTTAATTTTTAGTGGTCACGTTTTCTTATATTCAGCCAAAACGTTAACATGGCCACCAATGCAATGTTGTACTGTGGTCTTCCCCCTAAGGCAACCACTGCAAACGCCCATATGCAGCAGGAGAGGGCTGACCTAGATGTATGAAATGCATTATTTGAATGTAAGATTTGAGATGGTCAAGGCCGCTGAGAGACACAACGCACTCGGTGACATGATACAGGAAATCAATCCTGAACTGTGCCCTAATATACAGCAGTCGGTATACTACTGGTGATGTTTGTCTCGACTGCCACAACAGAGCGGTCATTCAGTGCCACGCAACGCCTCAAGAACTTTCGTTTCACGGTGACATCTGAGCACAGAACGTATAAACATCAAGTCTTTGTTATACACATATGCCTATGGTATACTGAATGTTCACATCCACCTTTTACCAGGGATGGCTGTTGAGTAGGGAGTATGGAGTAGGGAGTAGGGAGTAGGGAGCAGGGAGTAGTGGGGTCGTGTGTTTCTCCGTGGCCAGAGGGACATTATTTTTGTTTCATTTTGACTTCAAAACACACCAGATTGCAAATCATTACACTTTACAGTTTGCTTTAAATAAAATTGAACACCCAGAGCTTCCTCTTAGATGTGTGCTTCCACATATGAATTTATACCTAGCTACGCCCCTTGCACCCTTCTGTTCCGCCTCGCTAAAACCGCCGTCATGATCACACCAAGATACCATGCCATCATGATCACACCGAGATACCATGCCGTCATGATCACACCGAGATACCATGCCATCATGATCACACCGAGATACCATGCCGTCATGATCACACCGAGATACCATGCCATCATGATCACACCGAGATACCATGCCGTCATGATCACACCGAGATACCATGCCGTCATGATCACACCGAGATACCATGCCGTCATGATCACACCGAGATACCATGCCAACAACGCCATGCGTCACTCGTTCATGCAACAAAGAACTGTGGTGGAGAGGAGTGCACCCAGAAGACACTGCGTGGAACAGGAAGTAGTAATCTTCGTTGCACTTGACTACACACACAAAGTTGTAACATGGGAAGAATATCAATAAAACCTTGTCCATCCTGTGCAAAGTAAAGAAAAACAAGCTCTGACTATGTGACGGTATTCATCAACACCGCTCGGATATAGCCAATAATTCTGAGGGCAGAAGCCTATCACTATGATTTCATATGCCTAAAAACAAAATCGACAAACATGTCACAATCTACTCTGGATCACTGACGGAGTAGTTCCCGTCATGCTATCGAGCATGGACGCTCACGCACTACACAGCTACTTGAGATCCTTGATAAATGGACGGAAGTCATAGAGCACGGAGATAGTGTAGATGCAATTTACCTTGATTTTGCCCAATCATTAGACACGGTCCCACACCAGAGGCTACTAGTTAAGTTGGCAGGATACTGGATAGGTGGCAAGATGTTATAATGGATTGCAGCCTTCCTGGTCGGACGACGCCAACGTGCTCTTGTCAATGGTAGCAAATCGTCATGGTCTCCGTCACGAGCGGCATACCGCAAGGAAGCGTACTTGGGACAATGTGTTTGTCTGATACATTAACGACATGCTAGATGTGGTATACTCACCTATTCACATGTTTGCTGATGATACCAAGATATTCAGACAAATGACTGCTCAATCTGACCAAGTAACATCGCAGACAGACGTAAACAACTAGAAGCATGGACTAGAAAGTGGCAGCTTCGCTTCAATGAGGAGAAATGCAAAGTTATGTATCTGGGACAATACAACCACCACTACGACTATACTATAACCAGTGGTGGAAAAGATACCACTCTGGGGGAGACCACAAATGAGAGAGACTTGGGGTGCAAATATAGACCGTGAACTAAATTTGATCAACGAGTGCATGAGATGGTAGCAAACAAAACCAACAAAATGCTAGGCCTTATAAGAAGATCATTTACATACTTGGATGAACCAACCATGAAAAAACTACACACTAGCCTGGTCAGACCTATTCTAGAATATGGCAATGTAGCCTGGGCCCCAACACTCAAGAGAAACCAACATATTATTGAGAACATTCAACGACGAACAACGAAGCTAGTCCCAGAACTGAAGAACCTCGAATATGGTGACAGACTCAGGGCGCTTAAGCTCCTAAGCCTCTACTCAGAAGAGCAAGAGGAGACATGATTTAAACCTACAAATACCTCCATGGAATCTATAAAGTTGATAGAATGTCACTTGAGCTGGACAACAATACAGTAACCAGGGACACAGTCTGAGGCTCAAGAAGGAACGAGTGACTGCAAGATAACGAAGGAGTTACTTCAAGCACAACCACACGGTAGTGAACTGGTGGAACACCCTCACAGAGTATGTTGTTTCAGCACACTCATTAAACACTTTCAAATCAAGACTAGACAAATTCTGGTGCGCTTACAGTTTTGAACAAAATAACAACTTTCCACCCAAGCGCACAAACAATTGTCAAGACCAGCTAAAAGGCTACTACTACTAGCATAGAAGAGCTGAAGAGGATGTATGTATGTATGTATGTATTTATGTATGTATGTATGCATGTATGTATAATTTTTCGATAAATTTGTTCCCTTCCAAAAACAAGGAAAACGGTGTAGAAAGAAATACTTGTCAAAAGAGGCTATTAGAATGATAGTATTGAAGAAGACTATATGGAGGGTTTATAGGCGTACCAGAAAGGAAGAAGACTATGCAAATTACAAAGAGGCACTTAATGCAGCTACAACTGAAATCAGATAATCTAAAAGAAGCTATGAGCAAAAACTAGCATGTAACATAAAAAATGGCAGGAAGAGTTTTTATGCATATGTCAGGAGTAAACAAAACGTACAAGACAAGGTTGGACCTCTAAAAGACAGTGCTGGAAATATAATATCACAGAGGTTTTTAATGGCGGAAGACCTAAATGTTTACTTCAGTTCAGTGTTTACCAAAGAAGATATTAGTTCATTACCAGTTGCTGATGCTAAATTTCAGGAGACTAAATCTGACTATTTAGGACCGTTAGTTGTAACTCCAGAAATGGTAGCTAAGAAAATAAAGGCAATGAAGGATAATAAATCACCGGGAGTGGATGGGATTCCTACAAAATCACTAATGGAAACAGTAGAACAAATCAATATACCACTTGCAAGAGTATTCAACTTTTCATTAAAAGAGGGAGTTGTTCCGTTTGAATGGAAAGAAGTAAACATCATACCATTATTTAAAAAGGGTTCGAGAAATAAGTCAGAGAATTACAGACCAGTGAGTTTAACGTCAGTGATTTGTAAATTATTAGAAAGGTTAATTAAAGACCATATGGTGGACTTCCTCGTTAAGAATAAATTATTAAATTCATCTTAAAGCGAGGTCATGCTTAACAAATATGTTATGTTTTTTGGAAGAAATCACTAAGTGGATAGACGTGGGATCGCCAGTATATATTATCTACTTAGATTTTCAGAAAGCTTTTGACAAAGTGCCACATCAAAGATTACTACTTAAATTAAAAGCCCATGGTATCGGGGATAGCATAACTGACTGGATAGAACAATGGCTGACTGACAGAAGACAACGAGTTGTAGTATATAGAGAAGTTGCAAATTGGAAATCGGTTTTGAGTGGGGTACATCAAGGATCAGTATTAGGACCTATATTATTTTTAATATATATCAATGACTTGGACGACAGTATAACAAGTTACGTTCTGAAATTTGCGGATGACACAAAACTGTTTAGAAAGGTTAATACTGATGGTGATAAACTACATTTACAAAACGATCTAGACAGATTAGTGAAATGGTCTGAGAAATGGCAGATGTTGTTCAATTTTGGGAAATGTAAATGCCTACATACAGGACATGGGAACTTGGATGCAAACTATAAAATGGGAGATACTGGGTACTACTGTAAAAGAAAAGGACTTAGGAGTTACAATAAGCGCTGATATGAAAGTTTCAGAGCAGTGTTGTATTGCAGCTTCAAAGGGTAATCAAATTATTGGATTGATTAGAAGAAACATAACATACAAGGGAAAACAGTTAATTTTACCTCTTTATAAAGCAATAGTTAGACCTCATTTAGAATACTGTATACAAGCATGGAGACCATATCGTAAGAAGGATATATATATGCTTGAACGCATACAAAGGAGAGCAACTAAAATTATTCCAGAACTGATGGACCTTAGTTACGAAGAACGCCTGAAAGAATGTGGTTTAACAACTCTAGAGACAAGGAGGTTAAGAGGAGATCAGGTTGAAGTTTTTAAAATATTGAATGGGTATGAAAATATTGATAGAAATATGTTTTTCTCACTCAAGAAGGATAGCAGAACTAGAGGACATGAGGTAAAATTAGTAAAGGATCAATGAAGAGTGGACATCAAGAAGCACTCGTTCTCACAGAGGACAATAAATGAATGGAACAAATTGTCTACAGATTGTGTAACTGCTAGCAGCGTGAATATGTTTAAAAACAAGGTTGATACATATCTCAGGAGGACGGGTTATAAGTAGATGAACATTGTTGGACTCTCGATAAGCCAATGGCTTCCTTGTCCACTTGCCATCTGGGCCTTTGGCGTGGATGGCAAATCTAGTTAAATCTTGTATCCAACTCTCCGGTAGAGGGCGAGTGTGACTGCACAGCGCCACCTTTCGAATGCACGTGTTTAAACTGCAATGTTGGCAACAAAATGTGTGCGAGCGTCGCTGCTATTTCGCGGGCGCTCTAGCGTAATCGCAGAAAAGTTGTTGCACCCACAGTATGCCGTCCAACGCAATGCTTCATCATCCAGGTAAAACAATGTTCGGCTATTAGTGCCATTGCTTCAGTGTTGCAACATGTGGACTTCAGTCCCAACGTAAACACGACATGGCAATACCAATGGCTAAGTCCCGGCTCTTGTCTTGCGTCATACTCAGATTCATCATCCAAATTTTGGCACTAAAAATTACTGATTTCTGCATATGTCTATTCACATCAGATTACTAAAACGTGGGCAGTCAGACACTTTATGTTTTATTCGAATGCGTCACAATTTACAGTGCGTTTGTGGCAGCCGTGGCTCGGATCAGCCAGAAGTCGTACGCACTACGTGGTCTCTGGCCTGGCTTAGCCTTAGAGATGGATCGTAAGAAAACAACATAAGTATCTCTGTTAGCCTGGCTGTCTATGACACCACCGGCCCAGTGTCATTTACTTGACAATATTTTTGTTGTTAGCCCGGCTGTCCCTAATTAATGTGCTTGCAAACCCTGAAAACATTACTTAAATAGCTATAAATAAAAACATTGTGCCTTATGGAATTTTTAGCAAACATGTATTGAACAAACACAAACATGAGTCTTCTCTGTATACGAGATACAAAACAAAATGTACTCACTGTAATATCTTTGGATCACAGCATTTATTTTTTATTGCAGTGTCTAGCCACTGGCCCAGTGTCATTGACTTCACATAATCTCTGTTGTTTTTTATTGCAGTGTCTAGCCACTGGCCCAGTGTCATTGATATGTTGTTAGCCCGGCTGTCTGTGACAGCACTAGCCTGATGTCATTGATTTGGTATTATATGTTGTTAGCCTGGCTGTCTGTGACACCACTGGTCTGGTGTCATTGACCTGACAATATGTATGTTGTTAGCCCGGGTGTCTATGACACAATTTGCCCGGTGTCATTGACTTGGCATAATTTCTGTTGTTAGCCCGGCTGTCTGTGATACCACTGGCCAGGTGTCATTGACTTGACATAATCTCTGTTGTTAGCCTGGCTGTTTATGATACCACCTGGCATGGTGTCATTGACTTGACAATATTTCTGTTGTTAGCCCGGCTGTCCAAGACGCCACTGATCCAGTTTCATTGATTGGACGAGACTTTCTGACCCTGAAACATTTCACACCAACTGAAATAGAGACACTGCTATGGACGGCGAAGGACCTCAAGGTTCGCATCAAGGATGGAGAGGTAGGTTTGTCGTTCTCCTGAGCTGTCTTTATAAACAGATGCATATGATTTTATAAACTGTTTCCTTGGCTGAAAGTGAAACTAGAAACATTTTTCCAAAGGAGGAAGTTTCCGTATTATATTATACAAAAAACAATGTCTTGTACTTCTAGAGTCAAGACAGTTAAATCATGTTCTTAAAGGAATGTTTTGTTCTTGTGTTTAATGTTTTTTTAAATTGTAGTGATATTTGGGGCAGATATTGAAATAAAATTAGATATTATTTCTTGTGTATGTTGAACCCAATTTTGGGTTTAATTAGGATTGCAATGATAATTAATTTTAAGTCATTAACATATAGTGTAATGATGATTTCATCTTGGTGTCATTAGATAGTCAAACTATTTAATTGATTATGCTCTGAGAGTGTTATATTTAGACTCGATCATCAACTGATTCAGCATTGATGTCAAAATATGTAATGTCGGTTAGTGTGTGAATAGTTTATGTAACATCTGCAGTAAATTTAATGAAAATGCCTGTTTTTGTTCAAATCATCGAAAGAATTGACGTTAGTTGTATTTTGTAAATTTATGGGGTGCTGTGATTTTAGACTTTATATGTTGCACTGTGGAAGGTTATGAGAACTGTCTGTCTACGTCTATTGCTGGGCTCTGTTCACAGCGGCTGCCACTGTTGATGGGCAAGTCACTGGCTATGATCTTTCAGAAGCGTAGTACGCGGACACGGCTCTCAACAGAGACAGGTGAGAACTAACACAGGCTTGTAGGGACATGTACACCCCTGCAGCAAACAGATAGGTGAGAGCTAACACAGGCTTGTAGGGACATGTACACCCCTGCAGCAAACAGATAGGTGAGAGCTAACACAGGCTCGTAGGGACATGTACACCCCTGCAGCAAACAGACAGGTGAGAGCTAACACAGGCTCGTAGGGACATGTACACCCCTGCAGCAAACAGACAGGTGAGAGCTAACACAGGCTCGTAGGGACATGTACACCCCTGCAGCAAACAGATAGGTGAGAGCTAACACAGGCTTGTAGGGACATGTACACCCCTGCAGCAAACAGACAGGTGAGAGCTAACACAGGCTCGTAGGGACATGTACACCCCTGCAGCAAACAGATAGGTGAGAGCTAGCACAGGCTCGTAGGGACATGTACACCCCTGCAGCAAACAGACAGGTGAGAGCTAACACAGGCTTGTAGGGACATGTACACCCCTGCAGCAAACAGACAGGTGAGAGCTAACACAGGCTTGTAGGGACATGTACACCACTGCAGCAAACAGACAGGTGAGAGCTAACACAGGCTCGTAGGGACATGTACACCCCTGTAGCAAACAGTTTTACTAGGTATGTGAATATCATATTTATGAGTAATGAGTATTTTGTTTCCTTGTTTTTTTAGGCTTGCCATTAAGCTTTATACTACTTGTCCTGTCAGAATGAAAACACCCATCCCTGACAACTGCTTTATACTACTTGTCCTGTCAGAATGAAAACACCCATCCCTGACAACTGCTTTATACTACTTGTCCTGTCAGAATGAAAACACCCATCCCTGACAACTGCTTTATACTACTTGTCCTGTCAGAATGAAAACACCCATCCCTGACAACTGCTTTATACTACTTGTCCTGTCAGAATGAAAACACCCATCCCTGACAACTACTTTATACTACTTGTCCTGTCAGAATGAAAACACCCATCCCTGACAACTGCTTTATACTACTTGTCCTGTCAGAATGAAAACACCCATCCCTGACAACTGCTTTATACTACTTGTCCTGTCAGAATGAAAACACCCATCCCTGACAACTGCTTTATACTACTTGTCCTGTCAGAATGAAAACACCCATCCCTGACAACTGCTTTATACTACTTGTCCTGTCAGAATGAAAACACCCATCCCTGACAACTACTTTATACTACTTGTTCTGTCAGAATGAAAACACCCATCCCTGACAACTGCTTTATACTACTTGTCCTGTCAGAATGAAAACACCCATCCCTGACAACTGCTTTATACTACTTGTCCTGTCAGAATGAAAACACCCATCCCTGACAACTACTTTATACTACTTGTCCTGTCAGAATGAAAACACCCATCCCTAGAATTACATATAAACTCAAAGTCTTTGTAGCAGCTAAACATACATTTGTACACCATTTAAAAATCTGAGGTGAGAACATTTGTCCAAATTTGAACAAAGGGTCTGCATGGCAATGTTACCATGTGATAATTGGAATAAAGAACTCGGAAGTTCTACTCAATCAAAGTATGGTGGGGTGTGATGAGCTTACTTTGAATTCAATACAGGTTGCAGCTCCTGCTCTAAGATAACATTTGTTGTCTGCCTGCACATATCTGAAACCATGCCATATGTGTGTGCTAGGAATGTGTGAAGCCATAGCCACCCCAATGGGGCATCCCAACAATTAGTAATTGGCTTGCTACTCCTACATTGTTTCATTGAGCAGGTATTTCTGAAACCATAAAATGATCAGCCTACTGGTCTTTTCATGTTGTTTGAGTAACAGCTCAACAATAGTCTGTACATTGTTTACAATTACTAGTAGTTGGAATAATATGCAAACAAATCTGACACTTTGTAAGTTTGCAGCAATAGATGTAATAGAAAAATAATAGTCTATTATCTATTACTTTATTACAGAAAAAAGTTCCTCTATTACAAAAAAAAATGTCTATTACATATTACTATTATCCCATATGTTTGCTTTAAAAAAAACTCCCATAGAACTAGTTCAGAATTGGAATTGAAAGATTTTAGCTGGAATTTGAATTGAAATAAATTAATTGAAAAAAATTGAATTGAATCGGAATTGATTAAATTGAAAGGAATTGGAAATGATGAAATGGAATTGACCCCAGCCCTGTTTGCTGCACGCCAAAGTGGATTTTTGCTTCACAGCGGATGTTTGCATGTCTACTGTGGATGTTTGCAGCACGCCACAGTGGATGTTTGTAGCATGTGCACTGTGGATGTTTGCAGCACGCCACAGCATGTCTACTGTGGATGTTTGCAGCACCCCACAGTGGATGTTTGTAGCATGTGCACTGTGGATGTTTGCAGCACGCCACAGTGGATGTTTGTAGCATGTCCACTGTGGATGTTTGCAGCACGCCACAGTGGATGTTTGTAGCATGTCTACTGTGGATGTTTGTAGCATGTCCACTGTGGATGTTTGCAGCATGCCACAGTGGATGTTTGTAGCATGTCTACTGTGGATGTTTGCAGCACGCCACAGTGGATGTTTGTAGCATGTCCACAGTGGATGTTTGTAGCATGTCCACTGTGGATGTTTGCAGCACGCCACAGTGGATGTTTGTAGCATGTCCACAGTGGATGTTTGTAGCATGTCCACTGTGGATGTTTGTAGCATGTCCACAGTGGATGTTTGTAGCATGTCCACAGTGGATGTTTGCAGCACGCCACAGTGGATGTTTGTACCATGTCCACAGTGGATGTTTGTAGCATGTCCACAGTGGATGTTTGTAGCATGTCCACAGTGGATGTTTGCAGCACGCCACAGTGGATGTTTGCAGCACGCCACAGTGGATGTTTGCAGCACGCCACAGTGGATGTTTGTAGCATGTCCACAGTGGATGTTTGTAGCATGTCCACAGTGGATGTTTGTAGCATGTCCACAGTGGTCTGTTGCTGAAGGTTCCATTCTCCATGTTAAAGCTGTAGCGAGTAAACTGATGTGACTTGTATAGAAGGTTTTGCAGTGGGGCGCAGTAGCATAATGGTTAGAACGTCCGGCTCTTAATCGAGAGAACCCGGGTTCAAATCCTCTTGCTGTCGTTTCAAAGCTTTGACAGTTTCGTTCACCCCACATTGCCTCAGTTCATTCAGCTGCATAAATGTGCACTTGGCTACAGACATATCTGAACGAATAGTCTCTATGCAGTAATTGCAGCATGGCTGAATGCTTCCCAGAGAAGTCGAGATGGTGTTGGAATGAACAGGTCTGCCAGGGGGTGATGTGTAAAGTGCCTTGAACAGTCCCAAGGACTGGATACCGCGCTATATAAGAACATACCTTTTTTCACCCTAAATCTCTTTCCCACTTCAGGGATGTCACTCCTGGGAGGAAGTGTTCACTTCCTCAGTCCTGAAGACATTCACCTGGGTGTCAATGAAAGCATCAAAGACTCGGGCAGGTCAGTCTCACATGGTCGCATGCAGTAGAGCCTTGTCATGTACAGATTATTGGCGTGATTACATCACTTATGTGTAGACTTAGCGAGATTAGGCATAGTTCCCATCCACTTGAAGCAAAAACATGTCAAGCGGACAAGGAAGCCACTGGCCTATCAAGAATCCAGTTGTGTAAATCTGCCTTCAAGAATTTGTAATTTTTTTCATATATTCACACACACTGCCAGTAGTTAATTTGTTCCATTAAATTACCATCATCTGAGAGAATAAATACTCTCTGATATTTTGCACTTTGCACCAAAATTGTTTATGTGTTTAATCAAGCCATGAATGAAGTCAATGTCTTAATTAGTTCCAAAGATATGATGTTTTAAAATCACTCACCCTAGGAGTTACGTTTCTGAAAAACATTGGACATTGATGTCAAATTTAACATTCCAAGAGTGCAATATCAATCCATTCATCGAACAGTTGTTTTACAGTCAAGGTAACAGTCGAGATAACCTCATGAAGGTTCTGGACCACTGTACAGTGACATTATTTATTGTCCATTTATTCTTTTGTGTTGTGTTGGTAACCCAATCCATGCAGTTCTGTCACGTCTCTTGATGTTGGCCTCATTTCGCCCATTACTTAATGTCTAAACCATGTCCTCACATCTAATGCCAACTGATGATATGCAACAATACCTCAGCTTGTTGACAACACCTCAGTTTGTTGACAGCACCTCAGCTTGTTTGACAATACTTCAGCTTGTTTGACAGTACTTCAGCTTGTTTGACAATACCTCAGCTTGTTGACAACACCTTACTTAGGTTTACTTAGGTTCTTCCTGACCGTAGCCGGTGGCCTCAGTGGTCAGATCTTCAACTTTCCCTTGGAATGCTCTACGACTTCCTGGCAAGGCAGCTTTGTAGTTGTAGAGAAACTCCTCAGTACTCCAATGTCTATCTAGGCGGTTTTTAAATGAGTTGACACTTGGGGCAGTTACAACTACTTCCGGTAGATCATTCCATAATCTGGTAACTCTAAGTGAGAAGTTTTCTTTTCTAACATTTGTACAAGCACGTTCTATAAACAATTTCAAAAATGACCCCTTGTTCCTTCCCTTGTATTACTGTCTTTGTGCAGCTTGACAATGTTAGATACATCACTGTCATATTTCCCTTGGAGCAGTTTATATACCTCAATCATATCACCACGAGTTCGTCTATATGCAAGTGTGGGAAGTTTCAATCTCTCAAGTCTTTCCTCGTAAGGAATATTCTTCATACCAGGAAGCTGCTTTGTTGCGCGTCTGCACATTTTTGATGGCATCTTTGGATTTCTGTTTATAAGGGGACCGTATTGATACTGCATAATCTAGATGACTCCTAACTAAAGCTTTATATAATGTCACAAATGTTGATTTAGGGTTGTAAAGGACCTTCTCATGCCATGATACTATTTGCTTTGTTTATTTTTTTATGTGTTTATCAAATTCTAGGTTTTAATCAATTATAACCCCAATGTCTTTTTGTTCTTCTATTTCTCCTAATTCATTGGCAGTATTATCTATCTTTATATAT
Organism: Lamellibrachia columna; assembly: GCA_963662155.1. NCBI lineage: Eukaryota > Metazoa > Annelida > Polychaeta > Sabellida > Siboglinidae > Lamellibrachia > Lamellibrachia columna. The sequence goes on along the minus strand of OY759270.1, from coordinate 1,476,646 downwards.
TTAGGTTATATGCATACTCTTGCTGTATTGTTTTCCCTACGTTCATTAAATTACATTTATCTGGGTGGATACCTCAATTGGTTAGGTTATTGAATGTTGGTCATCGTCTCATTGATGTGTTCAATGTAGCCAGTTGAAATAATTAACTATTTGCTTAAAGTGTTTTCTTTTCAGTTGACAAATTGCAGATAAGAACGACAACTGACACCACTATAGGTTATGGGCCAACATTCTTCATTTCCATAGTTTGATGTTTCTGTGACTACCAGTCAGTCAACTGAGGTCTAACTATAACTTCTCCATTCATTTGTGTTTGGTTACTTGTTTTCTCAATCTGTAACTCCAAGTAGGTTGCAGGCCCATCATATCTGTTGTCATTTAGGGTCATCTCGCGATTCTGCGATGCTGTTTTGGCTCGAGTATATGGCCAGGAGATACTGGACACGCTGGCAGCGGAGGCAAGCATTCCTGTCATCAGTGGACTGTCAGACAAGTATCACCCTTTGCAGATTCTGGCTGACTTCCTCACTCTACAGGTCAGTCATAGACTTGTAGTTTGTGTGACTTGGTTGTTAGGTTCTACATTGATTATAGGAGGCTGTTCTATGTGCTAGGTACACCTCATGGTGCACACCTCATGGTGCACACCTCATGGTGCACACCTAATGGTGCACACCTCATGGTGTACACCACATGGTGCACACCTCATGGTGTACACCACATGGTGTACACCTCATGGTGTACACCTAATGGTGCACACCTCATGGTGCACACCTCATGGTGCACACCTCATGGTGCATTGAATGCTTCCCAGTGAGAAGTCAAGATGGCGTTGGAACGAACAGCTCTGTGTAAGGCACTTTGAGTGGCCCTATGGACTGGATACTGCACTATAAGTTTAAACAAACTGAGTGTGTAAATGAAGCACTCATCTGCAAAACGCGTTAAATGCCAAAATCACAGTAAGTAAAACAGTTTTGTGTTGTCATCTAGTTGATAGTGGTTGAAGTAAAACAGTTTGGTGTTGTCCTCTAGTTGATAGTGGTGGAGGTAAAACAGTTTTGTGTTGTCATCTAGTTGATAGTGGTTGAAGTAAAACAGTTTTGTGTTGTCATCTAGTTGATAGTGGTGGAGGTAAAACAGTTTTGTGTTGTCATCTAGTTGATAGTGGTCGAAGTAAAACAGTTTTGTGTTGTCATCTAGTTGATAGTGGTTGAAGTAAAACAGTTTTGTGTTGTCATCTAGTTGATAGTGGTTGAAGTAAAACAGTTTGGTGTTGTCCTCTAGTTGATAGTGGTGGAGGTAAAACGGTTTTGTGTTGTCATCTAGTTGATAGTGGTTGAAGTAAAACAGTTTTGTGTTGTCATCTAGTTGATAGTGGTGGAGGTAAAACAGTTTTGTGTTGTCATCTAGTTGATAGTGGTCGAAGTAAAACAGTTTTGTGTTGTCATCTAGTTGATAGTGGTCGAAGTAAAACAGTTTTGTGTTGTCATCTAGTTGATAGTGGTCGAAGTAAAACAGTTTTGTGTTGTCATCTAGTTGATAGTGGTCGAAGTAAAACAGTTTTGTGTTGTCATCTAGTTGATAGTGGTGGAGGTAAAACAGTTTTGTGTTGTCCTCTAGTTAATAGTGGTAGAAGTAAAACAGTTTTCATTTGTCATCTAGTTGATAGTGGTCGAAGTAAAACAGTTTTGTGTTGTCATCTAGTTGATAGTGGTTGAAGTAAAACAGTTTTGTGTTGTCATCTAGTTGATAGTGGTCGAAGTAAAACAGTTTTCTGTTGTCATCTAGTTGATAGTGGTTGAAGTAAAACAGTTTTGTGTTGTCATCTAGTTGATAGTGGTCGAAGTAAAACAGTTTTCTGTTGTCATCTAGTTGATAGTGGTAGAAGTAAAACAGTTTTCTGTTGTCATCTAGTTGATAGTGGTAGAAGTAAAACAGTTTTCTGTTGTCATCTAGTTGATAGTGGTCGAAGTAAAACAGTTTTGTGTTGTCATCTAGTTGATAGTGGTGGAGGTAAAACAGTTTTGTGTTGTCCTCTAGTTTATAGTGGTCGAAGTAAAACAGTTTTGTGTTGTCATCTAGTTGATAGTGGTGGAGGTAAAACAGTTTTGTGTTGTCCTCTAGTTAATAGTGGTGGAGGTAAAACAGTTTTGTGTTGTCATCTAGTTGATAGTGGTCGAAGTAAAACAGTTTTGTGTTGTCATCTAGTTGATAGTGGTCGAAGTAAAACAGTTTTGTGTTGTCATCTAGTTGATAGTGGTTGATATTTGATAGAGGTAAAAGCGCTTTGTGGCAAAACGCATTATATGCCACACTATTTACTGGTGAAATAAAAGTTTTCTTTCCTATCGCTTAACATGCAATATAAAACATAATTAATCTTGAAATGCACAAAATGGACATAACACGTTTTGCAGGGATAAATGTCTGAAATATAAGTGCATATGTTATTATGATGCCATCAATCTGATTGTGGTAATTAGTTGACTATGTTTCATTAGACCTGTTCTGTGGTCCACCAGGAGCACTTTGGGTATCTCGAGACACTGAAGGTGGCATGGATCGGGGACGGCAACAACATTGCCAACTCTCTGCTGATGGGTTGCCCAAAGATGGGGGTGAATCTGTCTATTGCAACCCCTGCTGTGAGTAGATCATTTGATGTTGATTTGATGTCTTACAGCAATATTCATCAGCCGTTCATTAAAACTGGCTGCTGGAAGAAACAAACTGTTCACAAAATGTGTTTTTATGCCCACATTGTTACCCGAACAATCCGTCAATTTGGTATATTAAAAATGGGTGGTCAGCTGGGTGATAAAAAGTGTTGTATATAATTTAGATATACTTATAAATAAAGAAGGTGGGTAGGGATTCATTATGTTTACTTTTTGTAAATGTATTGTACATGTTTGCCAAAAGAGGAAAAGCAAGTTAAATTTGTAATTTTCACTTTGCACATCAATGTGATTTACTGGTAATAAATATTGTTATACAGTTGTTTGCACTGCTGGTTGACCAGAACCTTGGGGGCCAATGTAGAACACTGACCAGAACCTTGGGGGCCAAGGTAGAACACTGACCAGAACCTTGGGGGCCAAGGTAGAACACTGACCAGAACTTTGGGGCCAAGGTAGAACACTGACCAGAACCATGGGGGCCAAGGTAGAACACTGACCAGAACCTTGGCGGCCAAGGTAGAACACTGACCAGAACCTTGGGGGCCAATGTAGAACACTGACCAGAACCTTGGGGGCCAAGGTAGAACACTGACCAGAACCTTGGCGGCCAAGGTAGAACACTGACCAGAACCTTGGGGGCCAAGATAGAACACTGACCAGAACCTTGGGGACCAATGTAGAACACTGACCAGAACCTTGGGGGCCAAGATAGAACACTGACCAGAACCTTGGGGGCCAAGGTAGAACACTGACCAGAACCTTGGGGGCCAAGATAGAACACTGACCAGAACCTTGGCGGCCAAGGTAGAACACTGACCAGAACCTTGGGGGCCAAGATAGAACACTGACCAGAACCTTGGGGGCCAATGTAGAACACTGACCAGAACCTTGGGGGCCAAGATAGAACACTGACCAGAACCTTGGGGGGCCAAGGTAGAACACTGACCAGAACCTTGGGGGCCAAGATAGAACACTGACCAGAACCTTGGGGGCCAATGTAGAACACTGACCAGAACCTTGGGGGCCAAGATAGAACACTGACCAGAACCTTGGGGGCCAAGGGAGAACACTGACCAGAACCTTGGGGGCCAAGATAGAACACTGACCAGAACCTTGGCGGCCAAGGTAGAACACTGACCAGAACCTTGGGGGCCAAGATAAAACACTGACCAGAACCTTGGGGACCAATGTAGAACACTGACCAGAACCTTGGGGGCCAAGATAGAACACTGACCAGAACCTTGGGGGCCAAGATAGAACACTGACCAGAACCTTGGCGGCCAAGGTAGAACACTGACCAGAACCTTGGGGGCCAAGATAGAACACTGACCAGAACCTTGGGGGCCAATGTAGAACACTGACCAGAACCTTGGGGGCCAAGATAGAACACTGACCAGAACCTTGGGGGGCCAAGGTAGAACACTGACCAGAACCTTGGGGGCCAAGGTAGAACACTGACCAGAACCTTGGGGGCCAAGATAGAACACTGACCAGAACCTTGGGGGCCAATGTAGAACACTGACCAGAACCTTGGGGGCCAAGATAGAACACTGACCAGAACCTTGGGGGCCAAGATAGAACACTGACCAGAACCTTGGGGGGCCAATGTAGAACACTGACCAGAACCTTGGGGGCCAAGATAGAACACTGACCAGAACCTTGGGGGGCCAAGGTAGAACACTGACCAGAACCTTGGGGGCCAAGGTAGAACACTGACCAGAACTTTGGGGGCCAAGATAGAACACTGACCAGAACCTTGGGGGGCCAATGTAGAACACTGACCAGAACCTTGGGGGCCAAGGTAGAACACTGACCAGAACCTTGGGGGCCAAGGTAGAACACTGACCAGAACCTTGGGGGCCAATGTAGAACACTGACCAGAACCTTGGGGGCCAAGGTAGAACACTGACCAGAACCTTGGGGGCCAAGGTAGAACACTGACCAGAACCTTGGGGGCCAAGGTAGAACACTGATGGTTGTGTTATTTATGTTACTTGCTGCCCGCTGTAACTTTCTTGGAGGTGCTCCAACATAATTAACCTTTGAATTTAATGGTTTATTCTCTTGAATATTCCAAAAGTAGTTGAGGTTTACTTTGACTAGGTCCCAAGGACATAGTAGCAATATTACATTGGAGAACTCTTTCTCGTGACCACAATTCTCATTTTAGCAAAGCTGCTCCAAGCATGCACTTTAAAATGAGAAATATTTTGTAGTCAAAGCTTGACATATGGCTTTCACTTTTCATTTATTTAATTATAATTTTTTTGTGATTTGCTTTTAGTTTTTTCTTTTTGTGTTCGTTTATAAATGTTGTTCCTGTTTGACATACTAGGGCTACGAGTGTAATGTTTATAAATGTTGTTCCTGTTTGACATACTAGGGCTACGAGTGTAATGTTTATAAATGTTGTTCCTGTTTGACGTACTAGGACTACGAGTGTAATGTTTATAAATGTTGTTCCTGTTTGACGTACTAGGGCTACGAGTGTAATGTTTATAAATGTTGTTCCTGTTTGACATACCAGGGCTACGAGTGTAATGGTGCAGTGGTTGAAGATGCCATCAAACTGGCTCTGCAGGTGAGATGACCTATCTTAGTGGTGTCTGTATCATTAAGTGTTGGCCCGGGTTTGATTACGTTACCAAATCTCTCAGTTGTCACTGCAGTAGACCCCCATCACAATCAATATGGTATTAGACCACCTCTGTAATGCGACCGTGTTGACTTACACATTGAAGACCATGTATGACTGGTCTTATTTAAATAATTGCACCATACTGCTACTGACGGATTGATCCTTTTATCCTGAACAGTTTCCAGTAATGCTACTTCAGTTCCTAACAGAATCTGGGAAAGAGTGATAACAAGATTTAACAAGATTTGCCATCCAAGCCAAAGGCCCAGATGGCAAGTGGACAAGGAAGCCATTGGCTTATCGAGAGTCCAACAATGTTCATCTACTTATAACCCGCCCTCCTGAGATATGTGTCAACCCTGTTTTTAAACATATTCACGCTGCTAGCAGTTACACAATCTATAGACAATTTGTTCCATTCATTTATTGTCCTCTGTGAGAACGAGTGCTTCCTGATGTCCAATCTACATTGATCCTTTACTAATTTTACCTCATGTCCTCTAGTTCTGCTATTCTTCTTGAGTGAGAAAAACATATTTCTATCAATATTTTCATACCCATTCAATGTCTTAAAAACTTCAATCTGATCTCCTCTTAACCTCCTTGTCTCTAGAGTTGTTAAACCACATTCTTTCAGGCGTTCTTCATAACTAAGGTCTCTCAGTTCTGGAATCATTTTAGTTGCTCTCCTTTGTATGCGTTCAAGCGTATCTATATCCTTCTTACGATGTGGTCTCCATGCTTGTATACAGTATTCTAAATGAGGTCTAATTATTGCTTTATAAAAAGGTATAATTAACTTTTTTCCCTTGTATGTTATGTTTCTTCTAATCAATCCAAGAATTTGATTACCCTTTGAAGCTGCAATACCACACTGCTCTGAAACTTTCATATCAGCGCTTATTGTAACTCCTAAGTCCTTTTCTTTTACAGTAGTACCCAGAACAGTATCTCCCATTTTATAGTTTACATTCAAGTTCCCATGTCCTGTATGTAGGCATTTACATTTCCCAAAATTGAACAACATCTGCCATTTCTCAGACCATTTCACTAATCTGTCTAGATCATTTTGTAAATGTTGTTTATCACCATCAGTATTAACCTTTCTAAACAGTTTTGTGTCATCCGCAAATTTCAGTACGTTACTTGTTATACTGTTGTCCAAGTCATTGATATATATTAAGAATAATATAGGTCCTAATACTGATCCTTGAGGTACCCCACTCAAAACCGATTTCCAATTTGAAACTTCTCCATCTACTACAACACGTTGTCTTCTGTCAGTCAGCCATTGTTCTATCCAGTCAGTTATGCTATCCCCGATACCATGGGCTTTTAATTTAAGTAGTAATCTTTGATGTGGCACTTTGTCAAAAGCTTTCTGAAAATCTAAGTAGATAATATCTACTGGCGATCCCACGTCTATCCACTTAGTGATTTCTTCCAAAAAACATAACATATTTGTTAAGCATGACCTCGCTTTAAGGAATCCATGTTGAGATGAATTTAATAATTTATGCTTAACGAGGTAGTCCACCATATGGTCTTTAATTAACCTTTCTAATAATTTACAAATCACTGACGTTAAACTCACTGGTCCGTAATTTTCTAACTTATTTCTCGAACCCTTTTTAAATAATGGTATGATGTTTGCTTCTTTCCATTCAAACGGAACAACTCCCTCTTTTAATGACAAGTTGAATACTCTTGCAAGTGGTATACTGATTTGTTCTACTGTTTCCATTAGTAATTTTGGAGGAATCCCATCCACTCCCGGTGATTTGTTATCCTTCATTGCCTTTATTTTCTTAGCTACCAATTCTGGAGTTACAACTAACGGACCTAAATAGTCAGATTTAGCTTCCTGAAATTTAGCATCAGCAACTGGTAATGAACTAATATCTTCTTTGGTAAACACAGAACTGAAGTAACCATTTAGGTCTTCCGCCATTAAAAACCACTGTGATACTATATTTCTAGCACTGTCTTCTAGAGGTCCAACCTTGTCTTGTACGTTTTGTTTACTCCTGACATATGCATAAAAACTCTTCCTGCCATTTTTTATGTTACATGCTAGTTTTTGCTCATAGCTTCTTTTAGATTGTCTGATTTCAGTTGTAGCTGCATTAAGTGCCTCTTTGTATTTTGCATAGTCTTCTTCCTTTCTGGTACGCCTATAAACCCTCCACATAGTTTGTTTTAACACTATTTTTCTAATAGCCTCTTTTGACAAGTGTTTCTTTCTACACCGTTTTCCTTGTTTTTGGAAGGGAAAAAATTTATCGATGATACTCTCAATTTCATATTTTAGAATATTCCAACATTCAATTGCGTCTTATTCATCAGCATGTTATTCCAATCTAGCTTTGCTAAGTATTTTCTCATATCTTTGTAGTAACCTTTGTGGAAGTTTCTCTTGTACGCTTTCTTATTTTTACTTTCTGATTTTACATTGATGTCAAAATGTATTTGATTATGGTCACTGTTACCCAATAGTTCAAATATTTTTACATTGTCCACTAATTCTTTTTGTGATGACAAAACTATATCTAATACATTTTCTCCCCTGGTTGGTTCTAGTACGTGCTGAGTTAGAAAGCTATCCTGGATTAAAAATAGAAATTGTTGGTCTTCAATCCCTGTGCTCTCTAGAGAATTCCATTGTATGTGTCCATGGTTAAAATCTCCCATTATGATACAATCCCCTTTACTAACTTCCTTTATAGCGTTTTTTATTTTTGTGTTGTCCTCTTCGTTTATGTTTGGACTTCGGTAAACTAATCCAACAGTTAATTTTGAATTTCCTGAAACAATTTGGCACCAAACAGCTTCATCGCAATCTGCTTCCCTTTCTAGTTTTATTTCATAAGCCTGAATAGATTCTTTAACATATAAAATAACTCCCCCGCCCCTTCTTCCTATTCGATCTTTCCTAAACATTACGTATCCTGTCAGTCCTAATTCAGCATCTGATATATCTGTGTTGGCCCATGATTCAGTTATACCAATTATATTATATTAGATATTTCGTGTTGTCAGTCCTTCACTTCTACTGTTTTACAAAAACACTTAGATATTTTCTTTAAAAAAATTAATAAATGAATGTTTTCTTAAAGCACAACTATTTGTCTCACGTTCTACATTTCAGTTTAGATAATTTCTCCCAAAGTTTTCGCCAAAAACTAGCCAAGTTCTGTTGTGTCTTGTGCAGCATGACACAGAGGTGAAGTTCACAAACGACCCAATAGAGGCAGTGCAGAGGGCTCACGTAGTCGTCACGGACACGTGGGTGAGCATGGGACAGGAGGAGGAGAAGGAGAGGAAACTGAAGGACTTCGCCGGGTACCAGGTCACTCGCAAGGTGGGTGGGAGAAGGGAAATGGCATTCACTGCTCTTATTTCAATATGCGGACAGTTTGACACATGTGGAGAGAAAGACAAATGTTAAATAGAGTATCGTAACCTGGAAAATGTTAGTAAACTAAATCAAATGTGATCACTTCTGGATTTGGTTCCTGTTTAGTATATATCAGTCCACATGTACCTGTTAGAACAGCTTCTGGATTTTGATAGTCAGTAAAACAAATCCGGACCATAGCAAGAGTTATATTTTAAATATAATGGTACATAAAACAAACGTTGTCTTAATACCTAGAGTATCACAGGAGAGGTTGTGTGTTAAATTAACTTAGAAAAATCATGCATCAATGAATACCTGGCTGTAGACCAGTGTAGAGAATAGACAGTATTCACAACACGTACACCTATTAGCTAAGAATGAAACTACGGTTGTATGACGGGTTTGTGACGTCATTGCGATATGCTTGTGACGTCATTGCGATGCTATGTTTGTGACGTCACTGCGATATTATGTTTGTGACGTCACTGCGATATTATGTTTGTGACGTCATTGCGATATTATGTTTGTGACGTCATTGCGATATTATGTTTGTGACGTCATTGCGATATTATGTTTGTGACATCACTGCGATATTATGTTGTGGGGCACGATGGCATACCGGTTAGAAGGCCGGACTCTCAATCGAGAGAACCCGGTTTCAAATCCCACTGCTGTCGCTTCGAACCTTTGGCAAGTTTGATTACCCCACGTTGCCACAGTTCAGCTGTATAAATGAGTACCTGGCAATACAGACAGTGGTGGAAATGTGAATGAATAGTCTTCGCGCGATTGCAGCGTGGCTGAAAGCTTCCCAGAGAAGTTGAGATGGCCTTGGAATGAACAGGTCTGCCAGGGGGTGAACTGTAAAGCGCTTTGAGCGGTCCTGCGGACTGGATACCGCGCTATATAAGAACTTACCTTTACTTTACTTTATGATGTCACTGCGATATTATGTTTGTGACATCACTGTGATATTATGTTTGTGACGTCACTGTGATATTATGTTTGTGACGTCATTGCGATATTATGTTTGTGACATCACTGCAATGCCTGAAACTGGTAGATTTCGAAATCGATCATAAAATAAGTTATATTTTTTATTATAATTTCCAAAAGTGGTTGTTTTACTTAGGTGAATGCACATGTAATCAGTTTTCTTATCTGCTGTCATACAATATATATTATTTATAACACGTACGACACCTATTGCCTAAGAATGAAACAACATTGTCGGATGTCAAAAAGTATAATGCTAATGTGCATGCATCACAAATATCATATATATATATATATATATATATATATATATATATATATATATATATATATATATATATATATGTATACCAGGAAGTGAAATGTTGACAGTTGTAAGGACACAGCGCAGTAACTGCAACCACTTGTATTCCTGTATCCAGATGTTGAAGCATGCAAGTGACCGCTGGGTGTTCCTGCACTGTCTGCCTCGCAAGCCATACGAAGTGGACGATGACGTCTTCTACGACACTGACCGCTCTCTCGTGTGGGATGAGGCTGAGAACAGGAAGTGGACAGTCATGGTAACCAACTGTTCTCAAATGTCTGTTTGGATAAACATCAAATTGCCACCTCAAAGCTATTTCTCACACTTACAAAATTTTTTTTCATCGTGATGAATTCATGATTTTTAAATGAATGTTCTGCTTCAGTTTGGGTGTTCCAAGTCTTCAAACATCACACAAGCAAACAACAGGTTGTCTACGATAGTAAATTATGTGCCCTGTCAGTGTCTTGTAACATCGGGGGAAAATTGAAACACCTGTCAAAATGTACATTTTGAAGCTGGTATTTTAAAAGTATGGGACGGGCCCCCAGCCCATCCTAGGTGCGCTCTGCGGCTTTGGCGCTCGCCTTGTCCACCCTACCAACTCGCACTTGATTGATGTCATGACTGTTACTTCAGAGTAGTAGTTTATTGAGGTCAAGTGTTTATTGTTGCCTGCCCAGTCAGTAAACATTGATTACAACCTGCTCACTCCCTTACACCTGGCACATGGGAAGGACTTGGCAGATATCAGTAAACATTGGTTATAACCTGCTCACTCCCTTACACCTGGCACATGGGAAGGACTTGGCAGATATCAGTAAACATTGGTTACAACCCGCTCACTCCCTTACACCTGGCACATGGGAAGGACTTGGCAGATATCAGTAAACATTGGTTACAACCCGCTCACTCCCTTACACCTGGCACATGGGAAGGACTTGGCAGATATCAGTAAACATTGGTTACAACCCGCTCACTCCCTTACACCTGGCACATGGGAAGCACTTGGCAGATATCAGTAAACATTGGTTACAACCCGTTCACTCCCTTACACCTGGCACATGGGAAGGACTTGGCAGATATCAGTAAACATTGGTTACAACCCGCTCACTCCCTTACACCTGGCACATGGGAAGGACTTGGCAGATATCAGTAAACATTGGTTACAACCCGTTCACTCCCTTACACCTGGCACATGGGAAGCACTTGGCAGATATCAGTAAACATTGGTTACAACCCGTTCACTCCCTTACACCTGGCACATGGGAAGGACTTGGCAGATATCAGTAAACATTGGTTACAACCCGTTCACTCCCTTACACCTGGCACATGGGAAGCACTTGGCAGATATCAGTAAACATTGGTTACAACCCGCTCACGTTCATACAAAATCAGAAGTCAGCAATAGATAATCCCACCATGAGACGATGAGTATGTGATGTATGTTGCAGGCTGTACTGTTGTATGTGATGTATGTTGCAGGCTGTACTGTTGTATGTGATGTATGTTGCAGGCTGTACTGTTGTATGTGATGTATGTTGCAGGCTGTACTGTTGTATGTGATGTATGTTGCAGGCTGTACTGCTGCATGTGATGTATGTTGCAGGCTGTATTGCTGCATGTGATGTATATTGTAGGCTGTACTGCTGCATGTGATGTATATTGTAGGCTGTATTGCTGCATGTGATGTATGTTGCAGGCTGTACTGTTGTATGTGATGTATGTTGCAGGCTGTACTGCTGCATGTGATGTATGTTGCAGGCTGTATTGCTGCATGTGATGTATATTGTAGGCTGTATTGCTGCATGTGATGTATGTTGCAGGCTGTACTGTTGTATGTGATGTATGTTGCAGGCTGTACTGCTGCATGTGATGTATGTTGCAGGCTGTACTGTTGTATGTGATATATGTTGCAGGCTGTACTGTTGTATGTGATGTATGTTGCAGGCTGTACTGTTGTATGTGATGTATGTTGCAGGCTGTATTGCTGCATGTGATGTATGTTGCAGGCTGTACTGTTGCATGTGATGTATGTTGCAGGCTGTACTGTTGTATGTGATGTATGTTGCAGGCTGTACTGCTACATGTGATGTATGTTGCAGGCTGTACTGCTACATGTAATGTATGTTGCAGGCTGTACTGCTGCATGTGCTCCGGGATCATCAACATTCGATCGCCAAGCCACGCTTCTTCCGCATCTGACGAATGGTTGTCATGCAGCACCACAGTGATGTCAACACAGTGCAACATCACGATGATGTCCACATAGTTCAGCACCACAGTGATGTCCACACAGTGCAGCACCACAGTGATGTCCACACAGTGCAGCACCACAGTGATGTCCACACAGTGCAGCACCACAGTGATGTCCACACAGTGCAGCACCACAGTGATGTACACATAGTACAGCAACACAGTACAGCACCACACCACAATTTCGTTTTGTGTTCTGTGCTCCTATATCTGTACTCATTTATGGTATCAGGGTACTTACGTATTTATGATATGTTAAATAAACATATTTTAGTGTGATATGTTCATTGTTGTTTTATTGAGTATGTTGCATAAACTGTGCTGAGATGTGAAATAGAAATGAGATATCATACAAGTCACTGTTGAAGAGTTAAAACAATGGAAGTCCATTTCGAGTTGCGCCACATGGTTGGTTGGGATATGTGTCTGTTACACTAACTTCTGACACACGATAAACTTCCATTGTTTTGATTCCAGGGTAAGATGTCGTTGAAGAACACAAAACTATGAATGTCCATTTCCGTGTGTTCTAAGTTAGGCGAATACTAATAGACTCGAACCCAACCAACCTCTCACTCGGTCGCGGTTGCAACTACGACTTATCGTTTGGGTCATGTTGTACGATTCCTCTCCAGGTCAGAGGGCAAGTGTCTACCACTGTAGGAGTCCTCTCCATGTCGGAGGACAAGTGTCTACCACTGTAGGAGTCCTCTCCAGGTCGGAGGACAAGTGTCTACCACTGTAGGAGTCCTCTCCATGTCGGAGGACAAGTGTCTACCACTGTAGGAGTCCTCTCCAGGTCAGAGGGCAAGTGTCTACCACTGTAGGAGTCCTCTCCATGTCGGAGGACAAGTGTCTACCACTGTAGGAGTCCTCTCCAGGTCGGAGGACAAGTGTCTACCACTGTAGGAGTCCTCTCCATGTCGGAGGACAAGTGTCTACCACTGTAGGAGTCCTCTCCAGGTCGGAGGACAAGTGTCTACCACTGTAGGAGTCCTCTCCAGGTCGGAGGACAAGTGTCTACCACTGTAGGAGTCCTCTCCAGGTCGGAGCACAAGTGTCTACCACTGTAGGAGTCCTCTCCACCACATGGTGCAGCTCGAAATAGATTTGCATTGTTTGACTCCTCAACAGCGAAATACTCCATGTTTCTTGCACCAAAGATTGTGTATATGACAGCTTTATGACATCATCTGTCCGTGGCGCCTGTATGAATAGTAGATTTTCCGCAGTACAGTAGGGAGACAGTCAAGGCCTTGCTAGCTCCTGGGACAGAACTAAATGCTTTTCAGACGTATTTATTAGGACACCAGTTCCACGTCTCGAGGAAACATTCGTGTGCTGAAATGACTGCATGAAAGTTGTTCATTCGTATAAATCAAACGGGTACACATAGCACACAACTGTCTGATTCCTAACGCATTATATTAACATAATAATCATGTTTAACTTCATATGTCGGTCGACCAAGTTCAATTTTTTCATTGTTCTGCTACCCTTCCCCAGGTGGTGCCACTGTCACGATTGGGGATTCGTTGACACGCGTGAACGAACACGCATATTTTGGTTTCAGATCTAATCAAACATATACATAGATGTAATGTGGTTCAAAGCGCACACCTTTGGGGGTACCCAAATGTGTCCTAAAGACATACATGTTATTATTGAGGCAAACTTTTCAATAAATAGTGTTTACCTAACCACGAATACTCATGAAGATGCAGTACATGTATTAAACAAATTAACTTACAATCACCACAATGTGTTTAAATTCGGGGCAAAACGCACCAGGGGTGCGTCGTTTACACACACACACACACACACACACACACACACACACACACACACACACACACACACACACACACATTACAGACTAATAACTTGTACCAGCTAGAGAGCCGTTCTAGACACTATCGCGTTAAAGGTAGGCCAATGTTTCTTGTCGTCTTAGCCGGGACCTTGTCTCGTCGTCATCGTTCATGTCACAGTGAACCTACTGTGACCCTACGCGTAGATAACACGTTCATGTCACCGTGAACCTACTGTGACCCTACGCGTAGGTAACACGTTCATGTCACCGTGAACCTACTGTGACCCTACGCGTAGATAACACGTTCATGTCACCGTGAACCTACTGTAACCCTACGCGTAAATAACACGTTCATGTCACCGTGAACCTACTGTGACCCTACGCGTAAATAACACGTTCATGTCACCGTGAACCTACTGTGACCCTACGCGTAGATAACACGTTGGAACCTCGATAAACCAATTACTTCCTTTATATCCACGTGCCATCCGGAACGTGTTGCTTTGAATGGTAATCTTGTCTTGTACATGTAGTTATGAAGAACGCCTAAAATTTGATTTAATAACTCTTAGAGACAAGGAGGTTAAGAGGAGATCAAATTGAATTTGAAGATATTAAATGGGTTTGAAAATACTGATAGTAATATGTTTTGATTGGTTTGATGTTACGAATATATCGTTTTGTGATTTACAAAATAAGCTACTTAATCCTTTTGATTTGAATAATAATAGCCACAGTTTGCCTATGTACAATAATGATCTGGATTTGCAATATTTTAATAACGTTTACTCAGCCGTACAAAATAACTGTGACTACTTTGTTGAAGACACTTTTATTAACAAATGTTCTCAACTGTCAACAATGAACAAAATGTTTTCTTTACTACACATTAACATTCGAAGTATTAGCAAACATCTACATGAATTAGATCAGTATCTCCATGTACTAAATCATAATTTTTCGGTTATTGGTATAAGCGAAACATGGTGTCAAGACTACAATGTCAACAGTTGTGATTTACCAGGATACAAAGCAGAACATATTTATAGGCATACTAAAGTTGGTGGTGGTGTTGCCCTCTACATTAAAGACAATATTGCATACCACACTAGATTAGACATTACTAAATTAAATGATTACATAGAATGTCAGTTTATAGAGATTCATAAAGATAGTAATTCATATGGTAAAGATATTATAGTTGGTGTCATATACAGACCACCAAACAATGATATAAACAAATGTATTGATGAAATGTCTAATATACTTGATATTCTTAACAATGAAAACAAATTATGTTACATTATGGGTGACTTTAACATTAATCTGTTTAACCATGAAGTACATGAACCAACATGTAATTTTTTTGCAAATTAACCAACAATCTTAAATACACAACACACAGAAACTTTTCCCAGGCAAACATAGATACATTTTATAATAACATGCAAAATCTTGACTGGGATATTATGACATACACAAATAATTGTCAAACAGCCTACTCAGTATTTTATAAGTCATTACTGCGAGAATACAATGACTGCTTTCCCATAAAAACAATCAAGCTTAACTACAAGAATAGGAAACCATGGCTAACATATGGGCTAAAAAACTCAATAAAAGAGAAGAATAGACTATATGTTAAATATGTGAGACAAAACACAAGATATAACGAAACTAAATATAAAGTATACAAAAATAAGTTGAATGGCTTACTAAGGAAATCTGAACGTGAACATTACGCAACTCTCTTTGAAGAAAATAAGCGTAACCTTAAAAAGTCTTGGTCCCTTTTAAAATAAATAATAAACAAGAAACATGAACGTATAACGCAGACAAAATTCATCGTCAACAAAGTAGTAACATCAGACAAAAAACAAATAAGCGAATGTTTTAATAAGTTCTATATAGATGTTGGCTTTAACCTAGCAAAAAACATTCCACAGAACCAAACAGACCCTATGTCATACATGGAAAACAGCAATACTAAAACTATATATCTTGAACCGGTAACTGAAAATGAGGTATCAGCAATAGTAAACTCTCTCAAAATATCTAGTCCTGGATGGGATGATATTTCCAGTAAAGTAATTAAAAAAACATATAAAAGCTTTATTAAACCATTAACATATTTATATAATCTCTATAAATACTGGAATATTCCCAGATCAGTTAAAAATAGCTAAGGTAATACCTATCTACAAATCTAAGGGAAAATTTTTTTTTCTAACTACCGACCAATTTCAATATTACCAACTTTCTCTAAAATATTGGAAAGACTAATGTATAACAGGCTGTTAAATTTTATTAATAAGTATAACATTCTGTACAAATATCAGTTTGGTTTTCGAAAAAATCACTCCACTAGCATGGCACTAATGACCATTGTAGACAAAATATCAGAAGCACTACAAAACAAACAAGTTGTGCTAGGGGTGTTCTTAGATTTATCTAAAGCATTTGATACTGTTGACCATGAGATACTGTGTCAAAAACTCCAATGTTATGGTATACGTGGCTTAGCCAATGACTGGATTAAAAGTTATTTATCTAATAGAAGTCAATATGTGTATTACAATAACACTAGCTCAACTAAACTCTCTATTACTTGTGGAGTGCCTCAAGGTTCCATACTGGGGCCATTGCTGTTTCTATTATATATCAATGATATTGCTAATGTCTCAGATATTCTTTTCTCCTTATTATTTGCCGATGACACTAGTGTATTCATACAGGGTGATCAATTGGATGATATAGTTAATAAAATGAATATTGAACTAAAAAAAACTTGTAGCTTGGTTAAATGCTAACAAATGATCTCTAAACATTAATAAGACCCAATACATGATATTTAGAACATCGAACAGAAAACTTATCAAACCGATAAAACTTGAAATTAATGATAATGCTATTAAACAAGTATCCTCTACAACATTTCTTGGCGTTACTATTGATAACAAACTTAATTGGGCTGAACATATTAACAAAGTTAAATGTAAAATCTCTAAAGGGGTAGCCATTATCAACAAAGCCAAAAGATTTTTAACTAGACCATGCCTGGTCACCTTATATTACTCGTTTTTATTCCCTCATTTGACATATTGTATTGAAGTGTGGGGTGGTGCATTTGACTCATATTGTTCAAGTATTATAAAGGTTCAAAAGAAAGCAGTGAGAATGCTCGTCTCAGCTAATATATCAACCCATACAAAACCTATCTTTAAACTACTAAACATCTTAACGTTTAGACAACTATATGTCTATTCAATACAAATGTTTATGTATAAATACAACAGTGGTCTTCTACCAACAATCTTTGGTAATATGTTTAAACTTAATCAAGATGTTCATAGTTAAAATACAAGACAATCTACACAAATACACACATCCATGGCAACTTTAGAAATAAGACTTCGTTCTGTAAGAATTAAGGGTGCTATAATTTGGAATTATTTTAACACAAGACTCAACTTTACTTCTTATTCAATAATAAACTACAAATGTATACTTAAACAATTTATATTACACAATGATGTCAATATATAACATGTATCACAATCACAATTTGTTCGTTTTCTACACCTGCACGCTATTTTTGTGTTTAATACTATGATATATGTATTGAAATATATATTAGGGAGTATAACATTGTATAATGTTCTTCCCTTATTGTTCTCTTTACATTATCATACAGGGATTACCTTGGTTTGATTTGTATATATTGTAAAGAGTTACAATAAATTTGATTTGAAATTTGTCACTCAAGAGAGATAGTAGAACTTGAGGGCATGAGGTAGCATTAGTAAAGTACCAGTGTACATTGAATATCAGGACGTACTTGTTATATATGAGTAACAATGTTCTTCAAAACACAAATATTGATATTACTTACAACGTACTGTGAACGTTTCGGCTGCCAATAAGTAATATAAATAATTATGTTTTGAAGAAACTGTTTACTACTACTCTCTCTCCCTCCCATATATATATATATATATATATATATATATATATATATATATATATATATATATATATATATATATATATATATATATATATATATATATATATACTACTTACCAACATATCTACCAACAATATATATCTACATATCTATCAACTTAATGAGCATTTTCACGAAGGTTGTCATATGTTTATGACGTCACAAATTAATTGTGGATTTCCGTTTTGACTCACAGACAAACTGCGACTCGGGTGTTTTATTTTGTCATTTAATTACGTTTGTTTGAAATCACAGTAGGAACCTACCTTGTCGCGTGTATTGGGAGAGGCATGGACATAATGCAGCGGTTCGTTTGCGGTGGATCTGTTGGCCGTGTTGGGGGTATGGTTGTCACGATTAGTCCAAAAGCAGCGATGTCTCAGTCGTGTGAACTACGAATCGCTCTTCTCAAATATGATTAAACATTGCCACAAACAATTAACAACGTTTGCCACCAACATGGTTTGCAGTTAACATAAACCTTCAACATGCTTGTCAGACAACGTAACCAAAATATTAGGCCTAAAGTTATTAATCCACCAAGCGAAGTGACCAGATTTTCAACTCCCACACAATTGTGATATAAACTAGTGAAGAAACAAAATAGAGTATTGGTAGATCACGTAAAGCAATGTTTTATGGACAAATGGTCCAATTACAGCATCCAGCAATTTGCAGAATATGTTCCTCGGATGCCGTAAACTAACCGTAATCCATGTGCGAGACAGGTACTTGTCACGGCTGTCACAATAACAGGTACTTGTCACGGCTGTCACAATAACAGGGCATAGTTTTAACAGTCCAGCAGTTCACTTATCTCATTTGTAATGGTCTGTCCGGAGTGACGCATTGTTATGATATTTCAAGGTCGGCAGAGATAGACCTACTTCCTTGACAGGGGTACGGCCTTGACAGAGGTACAGTCGTTACAGTGAGACATCCACGACAGGGGTACATCCACGACAGGGGTACAGCAGTGACAGGGGTACAGCAGTGACTTAGGTGTGTCTACAGCCGTGACATGGGTGGGCCTACAACTGTGACAGGGGTACAGCCACGGCAGGGGTACAGCCGTGACATGGGTGGGCCTACAGCCGTGACAGGGGTGCAGCCATGGCATTGGTGGGCCTACAGCCGTGACAAGGAGTATAGCCGTGACATTGGTGGGCCTACAGCCGTGACAGGGGTGCAGCCGTGGCATTGGTGGGCCTACAGCCGTGACAAGGAGTATAGCCGTGGCATTGGTGGGCCTACAGCCGTGACAGGGGTGCAGCCATGGCATTGGTAGGCCTACATCCGTGACAGGGGTGCAGCCATGGCATTGGTGGGCCTACAGCCGTGACAAGGAGTATAGCCGTGGCATTGGTGGGCCTACAGCCGTGACAGGGGTGCAGCCGTGGCATTGGTGGGCCTACAGCCGTGACAAGGAGTATAGCCGTGGCATTGGTGGGCCTACAGCCGTGACAGGGGTGCAGCCGTGGCATTGGTGGGCCTACAGCCGTGACAAGGAGTATAGCCGTGACATTGGTGGGCCTACAGCCGTGACAGGGGTGCAGCCATGGCATTGGTAGGCCTACATCCGTGACAGGGGTGCAGCCATGGCATTGGTGGGCCTACAGCCGTGACAAGGAGTATAGCCATGGCATTGGTGGGCCTACAGCCGTGACAGGGGTGCAGCCATGGCATTGGTAGGCCTACATCCGTGACAGGGGTGCACCCATGGCATTGGTGGGCCTACAGCCGTGACAAGGAGTATAGCCGTGGCATTGGTGGGCCTACAGCCGTGACAGGGGTGCAGCCGTGGCATTGGTGGGCCTACAGCCGTGACAAGGAGTATAGCCGTGGCATTGGTGGGCCTACAGCCGTGACAGGGGTGCAGCCGTGGCATTGGTGGGCCTACAGCCGTGACAAGGAGTATAGCCGTGACATTGGTGGGCCTACAGCCGTGACAGGGGTGCAGCCATGGCATTGGTAGGCCTACATCCGTGACAGGGGTGCAGCCATGGCATTGGTGGGCCTACAGCCGTGACAAGGAGTATAGCCATGGCATTGGTGGGCCTACAGCCGTGACAGGGGTGCAGCCATGGCATTGGTAGGCCTACATCCGTGACAGGGGTGCACCCATGGCATTGGTGGGCCTACAGCCGTGACAAGGAGTATAGCCATGGCATTGGTGGGCCTACAGCCGTGACAGGGGTGCAGCCATGACATTGGTGGGCCTACATCCGTGACAGGGGTGCAGCCATGGCATTGGTGGGCCTACAGCCGTGACAAGGAGTATAGCCGTGGCATTGGTGGGCCTACAGCCGTGACAGGGGTGCAGCCGTGGCATTGGTGGGCCTACAGCCGTGACAAGGAGTATAGCCGTGGCATTGGTGGGCCTACAGCCGTGACAGGGGTGCAGCCGTGGCATTGGCGGACCTACAACCGTGACAGGGGTGCAGCCGTGGCATTGGTGGGCCTACAGCCGTGACAGGGGTGCAGCCATGGCATTGGTGGGCCTACAGCCGTGACAAGGAGTATAGCCGTGGCATTGGTGGGCCTACAGCCGTGACAGGGGTGCAGCCGTGGCATTGGCGGACCTACAACCGTGACAGGGGTGCAGCCGTGGCATTGGTGGGCCTACAGCCGTGACAGGGGTGCAGCCGTGGCATTGGCGGACCTACAGCCGTGACAGGGGTGCAGCCGTGGCATTGGTGGGCCTACAGCCGTGACAAGGTGTACAATCGTGGCATTGGTGGGCCTACAGCCGTGACAGGAGTACAGCCGTGACAAGGGGTACAGCCGTGGCATTTTTGAGCCTACAGCCGTGACAGGGGTTACAGATGTGGCATTGGTGGGCCTACAGCCGTGGCAAGAGGTACAGACAGCTGTGGCAGGGGTATAGCCAGTCTTCAGATTTAACCTATCCACCGGAAAAGTCCAGCATGTCCAACGCGATCTTTGGTTGTCTTGAACAAACTCAACCAATATAAGAAAGGGGTATCACAGACCAATATAAGAAAGGGGTATCACAGACCAATATAAGAAAGGGGGTATCACAGTGACCAACGAACGATAGCGACTTCAAGACAATTAATGGCAATGAAAGCAATTAGGTATTGAATATCGTTTATTTAGATATTATGCGATTAGACCAATGTATAGCATGCGATGCGCCATCCAACATTTGCCGCCGCCGCCGCAGGGGTCTGGGGTTAGCACGAGTCAGTATGTTACTATATGTCCCATTCACCGGGCCACCTATCGCTATGACAGTCCTGGCCACGTGGAGAACGTTTGTCGTGTCAGACTTTCAGACGCCTTGAAAGGTCCTGTTATAAATAATTAATAATAAAAGTTGTAAAATGCCATATATTCGGGACCAGCCCGTTCATTGTAAAATCACGAACTATAAAGTAAAAACGCTTTTAAAAACTACAAAAAAAAGTCATAATTGTGTCCTTGTTGATCGGGGTGATCTGCGTCAAACCAAAAAACGCGACAGTTCGGCGAATCCACACTCAGTGGAGAACTCGAGCAGGGTGATTCGACGCGACCCACTGCGGGCGTAGGTGATCGGCTCGGCGCGTTGAGACTCTGGATCAAAGAGCGAGAGGGGCAGGCTGAAGTGGCTCTCGGCCTGCCGTAGCTTGCCTACTGTCATTGCCTGGTGTACGTCAGCCCCGTAACGTATGACGTCACACGCCAGATCTGTCCAACCGTTGCGAGTCGCGATCCATACTGGCGTCCAGCCGCTAGGTGTCGCATTGTTCACGTCGGCGCCATGTTGATCGAGAAGACAGAAGAGCGTGTCTCTGTTGCCGCCTTTCGCCGCGCAGTGCAAGGGCTGCCAGCCAAGAGCGTCGGTCTCTGTTGCGTCAACGCCGCCTTTCTCGATCAACCATTTGACAACGCCATGTTTGTTGAATTCCGCAGCAACGTGAATCAGCATTTGACCACTGTTGTCTCGCTGGGACACGTGACTGGTGTTGTCTTCGAGCAATTTCACGATGACAGCTTCGTTCTCGCACGTTCTCGCCAGGAGGAACGTAACGTTAACGAAGTCTCGTCTGTTCAGCGAGATCGGCCCCGTGGCCGCCCGCACGAGACAGTTTATCAGATCTTCAGCGCTCTCCTTTGCCGAGTGCGAATGCAGGAGACTCTCGCTCGAGAAGGCGTATTTCAACGGAGTCTGTCCTTTCCGGTCTTGAGCCCCGACGTCGGCCCCAGCAGACAGAAGCTGCTCCACTGCCTTGAGACCCGCCCTGCGGACGGCGAAGTGAAGCGCCGTTCGGCCCCATCCGTCCGTCAAGTTGACTGTGGCGCCACTGTCGAGCAGTAGTTGCACTATAGTCGATGAATTCTGCTCAGCTGCGTAGATGAGGGCCGTCTTTCCCATCGCGTCGAATTTATCGATGTCCACCAGGTGACTGTTGAGAACTATGCTCACGATTGCGTTCTTGCCGTTCATCGCCGCTAGGTGTAGCAGTGTGCGCCTATTGTTGTCGGTTGTATCTAGACAGGACATGTCTGATAGTAGCGCGGCCGATGTCGTCTGACTGGGACATTTGACGACGTATTCGAGTAGACAAGCGGCATCTTGACGCAGTATGTTCCTGGTGGAGGCGCCGTACTTGAACAGGGAGTCAATGACCGCCGCCTGACACTGGTGCTTCAGGGCCAGGTGCAGCGGGGACAGGACGTTCACGTGGTTGTCTCTCGGTCGACAGGGCGCCGACTGCACGAAGGCCCCGTGCCGCAGCACAAGGTCGACGGTCTGCGGGTCGTCGTGGACGATGGCGTAGCCGAGAGGCGTGTAGTCCGAGTACACGGCGCACGGCCTCGTCTCTCGCAGGCGGGTGTTCACCAGGATGACGAGGTTCTCCGTCGAGTGGCCGCGCTCGGTCAACTGCGACAGGAACTCTCCGAGGTGACTCCTGTCTTCAGTCAAGTAGTGGATGAGGCTGCTCTCAGCGTCCGCCATCAGGGCAGATCGTCTCCCCTTCATCGGTCAGGTTGGTCGGAGTCTTGTATGTGACGTGCCTTGGGATCGCCTGATGACGTAGAACTGTCCGTTCGACTGTCCTTTGGTTGACCGGTCACAAGAGTGACCGCTGGGTGGTCGACGTGCTGAAACGCGAAGAGCGAGTCTTGTATGACGTGAAAACAAACAACGTTTACTGTGTTTACAAGCTGGACTACCATTCGTGGACCTGTCCTTCGATACAACGTTATATATTCATTAATGTAGTTGTCATCACTGACGCGCAGTCTGTGGACAGGTCAAAGTGAACGAAACTTGCGTCCAGTGAGGTGTTTATAGGAAACCACTGGGCTATGTCTATTTTGGCGCAGAGTGTTATGTATCGTCGTACATATTATATGCCTTCCATGGTCACGCCCACTTGTACGGCTCCAGATACGCCCCAGCCCATACAGAGAGGAAGAGAGAGGAAAGGCATCTTAGCTTTGTGGACATCGCATTTGAACTTACCTTTGTTTGCCGGTGCAGAGTACACTCATGTCAGTGATGTCCGTGTCTATTATCTCCGTTGACCGGGCAGTGTAGACACATGTGTCCGCGCGGAGACCCTTCCTACCACAGGCTCCAAGTAGGACGTGTGTCGTTGTGTGTCTGTGTAAATTTCACTCGTCGAGCCACGGACACGTTATATATCAACTCGCGTCGCCCGCTTTGATTGGCTGGCATACATCCGTTCGCCCGACACGCTTGGCCGCTCCCGGTCAGGCGGTCAGCGCCAGCAATTTTCCGGCTCTCTTAAAACTTCCACCTCAAGCGGAAACCAACAAAGCTTCGTGTATAATTAACATTCATGAGTCTGGGATTTCCCCAGCGGCCTCCGTGTGAACTGCACCGGACGTACGGGTTGTATTCTTACGTAGCAATATTGAGGGTCGTTATTTTGACGTCATGGCGTTGTCGTTACTTGACGCAATGAACGGGCACTCGTGACGCTTACCTCCTACACATTAGCTCTCAAAAGCCAATAAAGTTGTGAATTGTATGGCCAACCACTTTAATGTCGCTAGTCCGTGGTGTGGCTGTTTCTGTCGCTTGTACCAGCGAGGTTGGTTGATGTGAAGTGCTTGTACCAGCGAGGTTGGTTGATGTGAAGTGCTTGTACCAGCGAGGTTGGTTGGTTGATGTGAAGTGAGGACTGGAAGGCACAGACACTGCGTTGACTGGGTTTACTCTTTCTCCAATCTTTCTCCAATCTTTCTCCAATCTTTCTCCAATCTGTCCGGTTTTATGGCTGTTTCGTTCTGTCAAGTCAGTCTATTCGGGAGTCGGGGACTTAGAACAACGGTGGGACCCAGCATAGGGAACAGTACCGGTGGGAACAGAGGACCTGGGGGTGAGTGGGACATGTGGGGGTGTAGAGGGAGTCGGGGACCTAGAACAACGGTGGGACCCAGCATAGGGAACAGTACCGGTGGGAAGAGAGGACCTGGGGAGGTGAGTGGGACATGTGGGGGGTGTAGAGGGTGTCGGGGACCTAGAACAACGGTGGGACCCAGCATAGGGTACAGTACCGGTGGGAACAGAGGACCTAGGGGTGAGTGGGACATGTGGGGGTGTAGAGGGTGTCGGGGACCTAGAACAACGGTGGGACCCAGCATAGGGAACAGTACCGGTGGGAACAGAGGACCTAGGGGGTGAGTGGGACATGTGGGGGGTGTAGAGGGAGTCGGGGACCTAGAACAACGGTGGGACCCAGCATAGGGAACAGTACCGGTGGGAACAGAGGACCTAGGGAGGTGAGTGGGACATGTGGGGGGTGTAGAGGGTGTCGGGGACCTAGAACAACGGTGGGACCCAGCATAGGGAACAGTACCGGTGGGAACAGAGGACCTAGGGGTGAGTGGGACATGTGGGGGGTGTAGAGGGTGTCGGGGACCTAGAACAACGGTGGGACCCAGCATAGGGAACAGTACCGGTGGGAACAGAGGACCTAGGGGGTGAGTGGGACATGTGGGGGGTGTAGAGGGAGTCGGGGACCTAGAACAACGGTGGGACCCAGCATAGGGAACAGTACCGGTGGGAACAGAGGACCTAGGGAGGTGAGTGGGACATGTGGGGGGTGTAGAGGGTGTCGGGGACCTAGAACAACGGTGAGACCCAGCATAGGGAACAGTACCGGTGGGAACAGAGGACCTGGGGGTGAGTGGGACATGTGGGGGGTGTAGAGGGAGTCGGGGACCTAGAACAACGGTGGGACCCAGCATAGGGAACAGTAGCGGTGGGAACAGAGGACCTGGGGGTGAGTGGGACATGTGGGGGTGTAGAGGGAGTCGGGGACCTACAACAACGGTGGGACCCAGCATAGGGAACAGTACCGGTGGGAACAGAGGACCTGGGGGGTGAGTGGGACATGTGGGGGGTGTAGAGGGAGTCGAGGACCTAGAACAACGGTGGGACCCAACATAGGGAACAGTACCGGTGGGAACAGAGGACCTGGGGGTGAGTGGGACATGTGGGGGGTGTAGAGGGAGTCGAGGACCTAGAACAACGGTGGGACCCAACATAGGGAACAGTACCGGTGGGAACAGAGGACCTGGGGGTGAGTGGGACATGTGGGGGGTGTAGAGGGAGTCGAGGACCTAGTACAACGGTGGGACCCAGCATAGGGAACAGTACCGGTGGGAACAGAGGACCTGGGGGTGAGTGGGACATGTGGGGGGTGTAGAGGGAGTCGAGGACCTAGAACAACGGTGGGACCAAGCATAGGGAACAGTACCGGTGGGAACAGAGGACCTAGGGGGTGAGTGGGACATGTGGGGGTGTAGAGGGAGTCGGGGACTCGACAATAAGTTCGGTTTTTTATCGAATTCCTGACCTTATTGTCAAGAGGTTTTCGAAATCCCTGGTTCATTCTTCCCGGTGGGGAGGGGTGTGAAGAGGTTATTTTCTATAAAATACCTTACTTTAGCATTCGCGCTGCATGTGTGGTTTGTTGTTCATTCTGGTGGGTGTTTAGGGTGTTTTATTTTGGTAATATCGCCAAATCTTAAATTATATATACAAGTAAAAGAATGAAGGGAAAGAAAAGGTTTGAGAACATGTTAATGATCTTTGAAATCACCAACTATCACATTAGGCCAGAATTGCTTTTAAGATTATTTTAATAATGTTGTTGTTGTTGTTGTTGTTGTTGTTGTTGTTGTTGTTGTTGTTGTTGTTGTTGTTGTTGTTAAATCAAATACATTTGGTGAACGTAGTGCAACTACAATCACTAGGCGTACGACAGGTCTACGACACGTCATTCGATTGTAATGCTGCAATAGGAAGCACTTTGACTGAATAGGCTTGTGTGTACATTTATAGCATTCGCTTCAGCAAGATTCCGGATTCAATTATGAATTAGGCTCAAATCCGAAACTGTCGCCAGTTGACAAATCGCCTGAGTTTCTTTAGTTACCACTTATCCGCAGACCAGACATGTTCCCTCCATATGCTACTATCTATAAAATACACTGAATATTGTATTTATTATTTGCATTTTTTAATAAACTACCTGCTACCTGTACAATATATTTCGTTTTCGCGATCAACATTATTGTCAATCATTGTCAAATGTAAAAAACAGGAACTGTTTGAAACTTGAAATTACGCAGATATATAAATCATATTATGTAAAACGATAAAAAATAATCAGATTATATACCTTTAAAATAATAAAGCAGACACACAGTCCAAAAATCGGGAGTTAGAAGACGAAATTAACGAGAGTTTTAACCACCTAAAACAGTTTTTGGTATGTCCACAAAATGTCACCCCAGTCAGCCACTGTTTATGTTTCGTGAATGAAACTTGAAACATGTCTACTATATAGTATAAGGGGTTATGCCAAGTAGAAGTAGAAGGGTTATACCAAGATTTTTTATCTGCCACGGGCGTTCAACTGCAAACATTATATTTGGAGCAAATTGTTACAATTGTATTTGTATTTGGGGCAAGTTGTTACACATGTAACAACGCTCGGGCGGCTCGTACGGATGGTTCAGCCAGCGCGTTGTTACAACTGTAACAACGCTCGGGCGGCTCGTACGGATGGTTCAGCCAGCGCGTTGTGTGCTGACAATGACTGAACAAACATTTATTTAACCACGACTTGTGAACGTTCTATTCACTTGTGAAGTTTGCTGTACTTGTTTATAACCAGTACTGTAAATGTTTATAACCAGTACTGTAAATGTTTATAACCAGTACTGTAAATGTTTATAACCAGTACTGTAAATGATTATAACCAGTACTGTAAATGCTAGCAGCGTCATAAAATAATAAATATCTCAGAAGGGCGGGTTACACATAGATGTAAAAATCTCGATGACTTTCTAGTCCACTTGACATCCGGGTGTGTTGCCTTTGGTGACAATCTTGTTCTTGGTCATTGTGTCATGGCACAGCCTTATTGGAGCAATTAATCAATATTGCACGATTCATTTATTGAGATGTGGGTGTTCGTGCGCGTACGTGTGTGCATACGTGTGCTTATCGAGTAGCAGTCGCATTACATATATATATATATATATATATATATATATATATATATATATATATATATATATATATATATATATATATATATATATATATATATATATATATATATATATATATTGGCATTCACTATTTCATACTCCATTCAATAATTTACATGCCATTCACAATTGTTTGTTATGTCAGAATCCGGGGAATTAGTCTCCTTTGGTAGCTAAAAATGAAAAGTTTAATATACGAAGCTGTGAACACATACATTGTTATGCACACTGTGTATAAGATGTATAAATGCGTATAATTCAATTAATATAATAACAGTAACATGTACGAGTGACACTTGCTTTGCGATCCTCACGTTCTTTGCTGTAACAACGTGCCCCGTATGATGTAACAACGTGCTCCGTATGATGTAACAACGTGCCCCGTATGATGTAACAACGTGCCCCGTATGATGTAACAACGTGCTCCGTATGATGTAACAACGTGCCCCGTATGATGTAACAACGTGCTCCGTATGATGTAACAACAGTCGACCGCGCTTGGAAAACGTCACATTAAACTAACTACATTATGGAATATCAATGGTATGGTACACTTTATTAACACGAATAATAAATGTAATATATACGTATGTTTAAAAAAATTACTTTAATTGAAAATTGTAACAACTAGCCCCGGTCTCCTCTACCCGTTAGCACAAACACGATAACATTATCAGATTATTACACTGATACCTTGTAACTGCTCAGTAAGAGTTCTGTCTAGTTGGTGTGTCACGACACGCCATTGTCAGTCTAGTTGGTGTGTCACGACATGCCACTGATGTCATTTTGACCAGCTCTGTGTACCACGGACCAGACAGACGACAACTCAAACGATCACTGGTTCAATAAACGACACGTAGCCCGTGCGAGAACGCGTGACCCAGCCGGCAGTCACACGCTAATGAGCAGGTAGGCCTAAACGCGTGACTCAGCCGGCAGTCACACGCTAATGAGCAGGTAGGCCTAAACGTTCCGTCTACTTTGAATGGGGATATCCCCGTGTCGCCCACGGAACTTGAACAATTGTTAATACGTTGAATGGTAGAGGATTGTCATTGCACAGGCCTCCATGTGTTAAGTATGGGTTTCACGCCTCCATGTGTTAAGTATGGGCTTCGGGCCTCTATGTGTGAAGTGTGGGCTTGAGGCCTCCATCTGTGAAGTATGGGCTTCAGGCCTCCATATGGAAGTATGGGCTTCAGACCTCCATGTGTGAAGTATGGGCTTCAGGCCCCATGTGTGAAGTATGGGCTTCAGGCCTCCATGTGTGAAGTATGGGCTTCAGGCCTGAATGTGTGAAGTATGGGCTTCAGCCTCCATGTTTGAAGTATGGGCTTCAGGCCTCCGTGTGTGAAGTATGGGCTTCAGGCCTCCATGTGTGAAATAATTAATATCTCACCATTTTTGCCTGTCAAGATTTAACAAGATTGCCATCCAAGGCATATGCCCAGATGGCAAGTGGACAAGGAAGCCATTGGCTTATCGAGAATCCACACAATTTTTTTTTTAATGTTTAGCCCACACTCCTGAGATATGTGTCAACCTTGTTTGTAAACATATTCACGCTGCTAGCAGTTACACAATATATAGATAATTTGTTCCATTCATTTATTGTCCTCTGTGAGTACTTCCTGATATCCTATCTAATCCTTTACCAATGTTACCCCATGTCCTCTAGTTCTATTATCTTTTTTGAGTGAGAAAAAATATGTCTATCAATATTTTCATATCCATTCAATATCTTAAAAACTTCAATTTGATCTCCGCTTAACCGCCTTGTCTCTAGGGTTGCTAAACCACGTTATTTTAGGCGTCCTTCATAATTAAGGTCTCTCAGCTCTGGAATTATTTTAGTTGCTCTCTCCTGTATTTAGTTGCTCTCTCCTGTATTTAGTTGCTCTCTCCTGTATTTAGTTGCTCTCTCCTGTATTTAGTTGCTCTCTCCTGTATTTAGTTGCTCTCTCCTGTATTTAGTTGCTCTCTCCTGTATTTAGTTGCTCTCTCCTGTATTTAGTTGCTCTCTCCTGTATTTAGTTGCTCTCTCCTGTATTTAGTTGCTCTCTCCTGTATTTAGTTGCTCTCTCCTGTATTTAGTTGCTCTCTCCTGTATTTAGTTGCTCTCTCCTGTATTTAGTTGCTCTCTCCTGTATTTAGTTGCTCTCTCCTGTATTTAGTTGCTCTCTCCTGTATTTAGTTGCTCTCTCCTGTATTTAGTTGCTCTCTCCTGTATTTAGTTGCTCTCTCCTGTATTTAGTTGCTCTCTCCTGTATTTAGTTGCTCTCTCCTGTATTTAGTTGCTCTCTCCTGTATTTAGTTGCTCTCTCCTGTATTTAGTTGCTCTCTCCTGTATTTAGTTGCTCTCTCCTGTATTTAGTTGCTCTCTCCTGTATTTAGTTGCTCTCTCCTGTATTTAGTTGCTCTCTCCTGTATTTAGTTGCTCTCTCCTGTATTTAGTTGCTCTCTCCTGTATTTAGTTGCTCTCTCCTGTATTTAGTTGCTCTCTCCTGTATTTAGTTGCTCTCTCCTGTATTTAATTGCTCTCTCCTGTATTCGTCCAAGCATAGCTTGGCTATTGCTTTATACAGAAGTATAATTAGCTCTTTCTTTTCCAGGTCTAATAATATTTTACAAGATCTATCCAGATTGCCATCCAAAGCAACAAACTCCAGGTAACAAGTGGACAAGGAAGTCATTGGTTTATGGAGAGTCCATAAATTATATGTATCAATTCTACTTATAAACATGTTCACAGCTTGCACGACTCTACACAATCGAAAAAATGTGCGCCATTGAAAACAATGGAAATAGTAAAACCTGTTGTGTGGGACGATGTAAGGCAGGTCGCTGCTATTTATAGCGTCATCGCGGCCCGAGTTTCCGACGGTAACGACGGGTCCTTATCTGTCTTGAGCCTGCGGCGCTACGACAGGAATGATACGCTTGGTTAACCATCTGGAACACTCAACGAATGAAACGGAGCGATATCGCAACGAGATATAGTTCAAGCCGGCTTGTATAGCCTACAGGCAAATACATCACGCCGGCCTGTGTAGCATACATACAAAGACATCACGCCGGCTTGTGTAGCCTACATACAAAGACATCACGCCGGCCTGTGTAGCCTACATACAAAGACATCACGCCGGCCTGTGTAGCCTACATACAAAGACATCACGCCGGCTTGTGTAGCCTACAGGCAAAGACATCACGCCGGCCTGTGTAGCCTACATACAAAGACATCACGCCGGCTTGTGTAGCCTACATACAAAGACATCACGCCGGCCTGTGTAGCCTACATACAAAGACATCACGCCGGCCTGTGTAGCCTACATACAAAGACATCACGCCGGCTTGTGTAGCCTACAGGCAAAGACATCACGCCGGCCTGTGTAGCCTACATACAAAGACATCACGCCGGCCTGTGTAGCCTACATACAAAGACATCACGCCGGCTTGTGTAGCCTACATACAAAGACATCACGCCGGCTTGTGTAGCCTACATACAAAGACATCATGCCGGCTTGTGTAGCCTACATACAAAGACATCACGCCGGCCTGTGTAGCCTACAGGCAAATACATCACGCCGGCCTGTGTAGCCTACATACAAAGACATCACGCCGGCCTGTGTAGCCTACATACAAAGACATCACGCCGGCTTGTGTAGCCTACAGGCAAAGACATCACGCCGGCCTGTGTAGCCTACATACAAAGACATCACGCCGGCCTGTGTAGCCTACATACAAAGACATCACGCCGGCCTGTGTAGCCTACATACAAAGACATCACGCCGGCTTGTGTAGCCTACATACAAAGACATCACACCGGCTTGTGTAGCCTACATACAAAGACATCACGCCGGCTTGTGTAGCCTACAGGCAAAGACATCACGCCGGCTTGTGTAGCCTACATACAAAGACATCACGCCGGCTTGTGTAGCCTACATACAAAGACATCACGCCGGCTTGTGTAGCCTACATACAAAGACATCACGCCGGCCTGTGTAGCCTACATACAAAGACATCACGCCGGCTTGTGTAGCCTACATACAAAGACATCACGCCGGCCTGTGTAGCCTACAGGCAAAGACATCACGCCGGCCTGTGTAGCCTACAGGCAAAGACATCACGCCGGCCTGTGTAGCCTACATACAAAGACATCACGCCGGCTTGTGTAGCCTACAGGCAAATACATCACGCCGGCCTGTGTAGCCTACATACAAAGACATCACGCCGGCTTGTGTAGCCTACATACAAAGACATCACGCCGGCCTGTGTAGCCTACATACAAAGACATCACGCCGGCTTGTGTAGCCTACATACAAAGACATCACGCCGGCTTGTGTAGCCTACATACAAAGACATCACGCCGGCCTGTGTAGCCTACATACAAAGACATCACGCCGGCCTGTGTAGCCTACAGGCAAAGACATCACGCCGCCTTGAGAGAGAGAGAGAGAGAGAGAGAGAGAGAGAGGGGGGGGGAGGAGGAAAGGGGGCAACAAACGCCGGTGGAACGGAGGCGTCGAAAAGGGATTCTTCCCTCCCCAAAAAATGGTCCCTTGCAACAGCAAAACAAAGAATCGTCACTGTGTTCGTGGGTGCTTGCTTTCGTGCGTGCGTGCGTGCGTGCGTGCGTGCGTGCGTGCGTGCGTGCGTGAGTGTGTCTGACGGCACAGGGAGGGAGTAAGTCAGCCTCCGCCTTGTGTGTCTGACGGCACAGGGAGGGAGTAAGTCAGTATCTGCTTTGTGTGTCTGACGGCACAGGGAGGGAGTAAGTCAGTCTCTGCCTTGTGTGTCTGACGGCACAGGGAGGGAGTAAGTCAGTATCTGCTTTGTGTGTCTGACGGCACAGGGAGGGAGTAAGTCAGTCTCTGTCTTGTGTGTCTGACGGCACAGAGAGGGAGTAAGTCAGTCTCTGTATTGTGTGTCTGACGGCACAGGGAGGGAGTAAGTCAGTCTCTGTCTTGTGTGTCTGACTGCACAGGGAGGGAGTAAGTCAGCCTCTGCCTTGTGTGTCTGACGGCACAGGGAGGGAGTAAGTCAGCCTCTGCCATGTGTGTCTGACGGCACAGGGAGGGAGTAAGTCAGTATCTGCCTTGTGTGTCTGACGGCACAGGGAGGGAGTAAGTCAGCCTCTGCCTTGTGTGTCTGACGGCACAGGGAGGGAGTAAGTCAGCCTCTGCCTTGTGTGTCTGACGGCACAGGGAGGGAGTAAGTCAGTATCTGCTTTGTGTGTCTGACGGCACAGGGAGGGAGAAAGTCAGCCTCTGTCTTGTTTGTCTGACGGCACAGGGAGGGAGTAAGTCAATCTCTGCCTTGTGTGTCTGACGGCACAGGGAGGGAGTAAGTCAATCTCTGCCTTGTGTGTCTGACGGCACAGGGAGGGAGTAAGTAAGTCTCTGCCTTGTGTGTCTGACGGCACAGGGAGGGAGTAAGTCAGTATCTGCCTTGTGTGTCTGACGGCACAGGGAGGGAGTAAGTCAGTATCTGCCTTGTGTGTCTGACGGCACAGGGAGGGAGTAAGTCAGTATATGCCTTGTGTGTCTGACGGCACAGGGAGGGAGTAAGTCAGTCTCTGCCTTGTGTGTCTGACGGCACAGGGAGGGAGTAAGTCAGTCTCTGCCTTGTGTGTCTGACGGCACAGGGAGGGAGTAAGTAAGTCTCTGCATTGTGTGTCTGACGGCACAGGGAGGGAGTAAGTCAGTATCTGCCTTGTGTGTCTGACGGCACAGGGAGGGAGTAAGTCAGTCTCTGCCTCGTGTGTCTGACGGCACAGGGAGGGAGTAAGTCAATCTCTGCCTTGTGTGTCTGACGGCACAGGGAGGGAGTAAGTCAATCTCTGCCTTGTGTGTCTGACGGCACAGGGAGGGAGTAAGTCAATCTCTGCCTTGTGTGTCTGACGGCACAGGGAGGGAGTAAGTCAGTATCTGCCTTGTGTGTCTGACGGCACAGGGAGGGAGTAAGTCAGTCTCTGCCTTGTGTGTCTGACGGCACAGGGAGGGAGTAAGTCAATCTCTGCCTTGTGTGTCTGACGGCACAGAGAGGGAGTAAGTCAATCTCTGCCTTGTGTGTCTGACGGCACAGAGAGGGAGTAAGTCAATCTCTGCCTTGTGTGTCTGACGGCACAGGGAGGGAGTAAGTCAGTATCTGCCTTGTGTGTCTGACGGCACAGGGAGGGAGTAAGTCAGTCATTAAGAAGTTAATAAACGTTATACGGTTGAGTTGGTGTAAAAACTGTCAACCTTTACTGTTTTATTAATGCAAATATTAACAAATAAATCGAATCCTTGACTAGAGCAGTTTCGATCGTCGTTTATCTCTTGTTACTAAAACGTTGTTTTGTACAATATAAGGTCATACCTTTTGTTGAACACTTATCTTGGCATACTCTACGTGTGCCCGATGGGTCATCTAGCTAAGCCACAGACTGACCACTGGTCATTGTGTGAGGTACTGTCCTGAGTGACGACGCCACGGGAGACCTGGTCTGCCCGGCCCCGGTCTGAGGGTCCTGGTCTGCCCGCCCCAGGTCTGTCTTGTTCTGGCCTGCCTGGATCGGGTTTGACACACACACACGCACACACACACACACACACACACACACACACACACACACACACACACACACACACACACACACACACACACACACACACACACACACACACACACACACACACACACACACACACACACACACACACATGTATACATTGTATGTATGTATGTATGTATGTATGTATGTACGCACGCACGCACGCACGCACGCACGCATGCCTGCCTATCGGACACACGACATGTTATAACTACGTCACTTGCATGTTGTCAGACACGCGTGGGTGAGTCACTGACAGGGCACGCACCCGGAACTTCCTGGTCACGAGAAGAGAGCTATGTTATTGAGTTAGTGACAGTAAATTGTCATGCCGTTACGCATCGGCAACGCTTGAAGGGAGACTTGTTTAACACCACGTAATGTCTTCAACAGTCACCTTCCGTAGAACAGCCACGTTTAAAACGTTGACATACAATGTATACAATATAGTTTAAATATATAACAATACAACCCGTTTTAATGCGTGTATATTTTAAAATATTACTTCATTGATCATAAATTATCAGTCTTCCTTTTTTAATTGGTGTTTATTCAACATATCGTACAAAGCATTGCAATGTAGGTCTAAACATGTATTCCTTCGTTTAACCGTACGATGCATTAACTATGCTAATTGTTTTACTACTGCATAATGGTGGGCATCTATTCATTAATATTATTGTAAAGTGCATTGTACGGTCTATGGGAGACTGCGCAGTAAAGCATCCGTGTATTGTTATATTAGTTTAGTATTATTATATTAGTTTTATGTTATTACTGTATAAGTTCAGATGCACATACTTTAGTAGTCAACTGGAGTACTGAATATATATATATATATATATATATATATATATATATATATATATATATATATATATATATATATATATATATATATATATATATATATATATACACGCACGCACACACGCACACATTGAACAGTTGTTGAGCACTCTGGTCTGACGATTCAACATTGGCGGTACGGCACTTGACTGGTTTAGATCATACTTGACTGGCAGATCCTAGCGCGTTATGCTTGGTTCGTCTTCTTCGAACGCAATTCCCATCCACCACGGTGTACGTCAGGGTCAGTACTTGGACCTGTGATGTTCAACGCATACACGACACCCATTGCTGACATCTGCAAGAAACATCAAGTGCTTTACCATCGTTTCGCTGATGACATCCAGCTAAATGTCAGCTATAACGCTGCGGTGTCTGACGAACTTGAACACGTTAAACAGCTACTGATCCAGTGCATCGGCGAGATTAGAGTCTGGATGCTGATACATCAACTTAAACTCAACAATGACAAAACCGAGTCTATACCTCTGCAGTCACCACATAATCTACGTGTCTCGGCAGCCCCAGCTTGGAACTACCTGGACTTACTTTACAGTCAACAGATGCAGCCAGGAATCTGGGCTGCTACTTCGACCGACACGTGCAGTTACTGTTCTTCTGGTTACTACCATCTGCGCGTGATCGGCAGAGTTCGTCATCTGCTGCCGCAAGACGCGTGCCATGCTGCGGTGCGCAGTCTTGTTCTGAGCCGCCTTGATTTCTGCAACGGACTATTCGGTGGATGAACAATGATCAATTAATACCGCCTTCAACGAGTGTAGAACCTGGCCGCACGACTTATCAACCGCGTCAGATGACGAGAACATATTACACCAATTCTGCAATCACTGCATTGGCTGCCGTGTCATCTTCAAGATATGACGCCAATATTCAAGATCATGCATGGCCTAGCCCCAGACTATATCAACTGTGTGGTAGTGTGCTACGCGCCCACACGCGCTTTACGACCAGCATGTGACACTCCTCAAAGTGACAATGTCAAAGAAAACGACCGGACAGAGAGTGTTGCAGTGACACGCCCACGAATGTGGAATAACCTGCCGAAATGTGTGCGATCTGCAGGAACATTAATGACTTTTCAAAAAAACTTAAGACACACCTATTTCGTCTGCACTACCTGCCTTGATACAAACACTTCTTTTCGCATATAAGTGACATTACTTTCTATTTTACAGTATTGGTTATTAATTCCATTGCTTGAAACACTTTAATTTTAACACACCAAATATCTTATGTTTTAGCTTAATCTATTTAATTTATTGAACATTTTTAACTTTTAGTCTACAATTCTACAATATAAGCGACATCACTTTCTATTTCACAGCATTGGTATTAATTTGCATTTTTTATCTGTATTTTAACACTCGAGAAATGTTGTGTTTTAGCTTAATTTAAATTAATTTCATTTACTGAATATTTTGAGCATTTAGCCACACGTAATTTTCATTATGTGAAGCGCTTTGATTGGTAATCATTTACCTGAAAAGCGCTATATGAAGAACCGGTATTATATATATATATATTGTTCGGTTGAACAAGGTGTATTTGTGGATATTAAGTGGCATATATATATATATATATATATATATATATATATATATATATATATATATATATATATATATATATATATACATATATATATACATATATATATATATATATATATATATATATATATATATATATATATATATATATATATACATATATATATATATATATATATATATATATATATATATATATATATATATATATATATATATATATATATATATATATATATATATATATATAGTCCGGCCTTCGCCCCTTAATATCCACAAACACACCTTGTTCAACCGAGACACACCCAACACCATAGGCCCTACACATGTATTCCTGACTGAAGTCACCTATGCTGCTCCTTCATTGTGATTTATGACTATTGCCATTTGATAATGGAGATAACATTTAACAGCCCACCCATGACTGATGGCCTTGGTAATTAAACATTCCTTTTTCTTGTCGCTTTATTTGACAGTTTCGCAAACAAAACGATGGTTTGCAAACAATACTACAGGAAGACATCCTGGTTGTTATTCTTCCATGTTCACTTTCCCACGGTCACGACTCGCTACCACTGACCATCTTTCTTCAAACTAGGCGTCAGTTATGTATGTTGTGCTGGTGAACAAAACAATAATAATTATTATTATTTTATAACGAAATTTTATATAAAATGTTATCTATGATATAACAAGTATTATTTTTATTACAATATATTATTTTTAATATTTTTTCTGTATATTATTCTGTAAAGCGCTGTGAACTTTATTGGACGTGGCGCTATATAAAATCAATATTATTTTATTATTAATGCAAAAAAACCTGCTCATACTTTCCGGCGGACTAAGCAGATACATTAATGTTTACTCTTGGTAACGATTGCCTTGTCCATTTGCCATCTTGATTGTGTTGCCTTGGCCATATGAAGTGTGTTACCTTGGCCATCTGGAGTGTGTTGCAGTGGCTGTATTAAGTGTGTTACTTTGGCCATCTAGAGTGTGTTGCCTTGGTCATCTGGAGTGTGTTGCCTTGGTCATATGAAGTGTGTTAATTGCTTTGGCTATATGTGCTGCCTTGGTCATGTGAAATGTGTTGTTTTGGCCATATGGGGTGTGTTGCCTTGGTCATATGAAATGTTGTGCTTTGGCCATCTGGAGTGTGTTGCCTTAGCCATATGAAATGTGTTGCTTTGACCATCCGGAGTGTGTTATCTTGGCCATCTGGAGTGTGTTACCTTGGCCATATGGAGTGTGTTGCCCTGGTCATATGAAGTGTGTTGCTTTTGGCTCTATGGGGTGTGTTGCCTTGGTAATGTGAAATGTGTTATTTTGGTCATCTGGGTGTGTTCCATTGGCCATCTGGAATGTGTGCCTTGGCCATATGAAGTGCGTTGTTTAGCCATATGGGGTGTGTTGCATGGGTCATATGACGGGTGGCCATCTGGAGTATGTTGCCTTGGCCATATGAAGTGCGGTGCTTTGTCCATATGGGGTGTATTGCCTTTGCCATATGAAATGTATTGCTTTTGTCATCTGGAGTGTGTTATCTTGGCCAGCTGGAGTGTGTTACCTTGGCGATCTGGAGTGTGTTGCCGTGGCCATCTGGAGTGTTTTGCCCTGGTAATCTGGAGTGTGTGTTGCCTCGGCGTTCTGGAGTGTTTTGTCTTGGCCTTCTGGGGTGTGTTGCCTTTGGCCTTCTGGGGTGTGTTGCCTTGGCCATCTGGAGTGTGTTGCCTTGGTCATCTGCAGGAGTCAGCCTACAGTTACATTTCCCATTGGTGGCCATGTTAACGCTTTGTATAATTATAAGAAAACGTGACCATCAAAAATTCTAAAAGTTTTCACCAACCGCTGTCATCTGGCACGCTTGTCGAATTTTTTCTAAAATATACATTTCTAACTCTTGTAATATGCCTGTATGTGCGATACCCCTCAATGTTTACCAATATTAGCATGAATTACGGCACAAACGTGTCTAGTGGCCAAAACAATCGCAAATATCCTTCCGCCTATTAAACTCATCTAAAAACCCACCATTTCACTATTAACAGCTTCATCCAACAAACCTGGTAATGCCCCTGCACAAATGCACTTATGTCAGATAGTATGATTTTTTGTTAACGTCCTATATCCAAACTTACTATGCCCTTCATTCGTATGTAACCACCACGAAGTCTAGCTGAGGCATGACCCCTGTAATGTGTTGCCTTGGCTATCTGGAGTGTGTTTCATTGGCCATCTGGGGTGTGTTTCATTGGCCATTGGTAGTGTGTTGCCTTAGCCTTCTGTAGTGTTTTGCCTTGGCCATATGTAGTGTGTTGCCTTGGCCATCTGTAGTGTGTTGCCTTAGCCATCTGTAGTGTGTTGCCTTGGCCATCTGTAGTGTGTTTCCGGGCCATCTGGGGTGTGTTGCGTTGGCCATCTGGAGTGTGTTGCCTTGGCAGTCTAGAGTGTGTTTCCGTGGTCATCTGGAGTGTGTTTCCGTGGCCATCTGGAGTGTGTTGCCTTGGCCATCTGGAATGTGTTGCCTTGACCATCTGGAGTGTGTTGCCTTGGCCATCTGGAGTGAGTTGTCTTGGCAATCTGGAGTGTGTTGCCTTGGCCATCTTGAGTGTGTTGCCTTGGCCATCTGGAGTGTGTTGCCTTGGCCATTTGGGGTGTGTTGTCTTGGCCATCTGGAGTGTATTGCCTTGGCCATCTGGAGTGTGTTGTCTTGACCATCTGTAGTGTGTTTCCGAGGCCATCTGTAGTGTGTGTTGTCTTGGCCATCTGTAGTGTTTTGCCTTGGCGATCTGGAATGTGTTGCCTTGGCCATCTGGAGTGTGTTTCCGGGCCATCTGGAGTGTGTTGCCTTGGCCATCTGGAGGGTGTTGTCTTGGCCATCTGGAGTGTGTTGCCTTCTCCATCTGGAGTGTGTTGTCTTGGCCATCTGGAGTGTGTTGTCTTGGCCATCTGGAGTGTGTTGCCTTGGCCATCTGGAGTGTGTTGCCTTGGCCATCTGGAGGGTGTTGCATTGGCCATCTGTAGTGTGTTTCCGGGACATCTGGGGTGTGTTCCCGAAGCACCCCATCAAGGTATAAAGTAAGGCAGACCGGAAGCACCTGAAGGCTGCAGCTCTCCAACTTTCTGAAAGTACCACCTCATTCTTTGGCGACACCAACAACACAGAGGAAATCTGGACAACCGCCAATGATGGACTGACAGAAGCAATTAACCAGAACCTTGGGTGACTACGAGACCTAGAAACTCATTAAAAGAAGAGACGTACAGTGAAGAAACCAAACAGGAATCCAAGTCTCTTAATCGACTCTAGCAAAAGAGACTTCGCAGGCACATAAGGGACCTCATCACTGAATGTCAGCCAGACAAACCACAACGTAATCAGATTGTTTTAAGGGTGGGTGTACATCAAGTCTATGAAGACCGTGGGGTGGGTGTACATCAAGTCTATGAAGACTGGGGGGTGGGTGTACATCAGGTCTATGAAGACCGGGGTGGTTGTACATCAAGTCTATGAAGACTGGGGGGTGGGTGTACATCAGGTCTATGAAGACCGGGGTGGGTGTACATCAGGTCTATGAAGACCGGGGGGTGGGGTACATCAAGTCTATGAAGACCGGTGGGTGGGTGTACATCAAGTCTATGAAAACCCAGGGGTGGGGTACATCAAATCTATGAATGTAACCAACTCGAACGACTGTTGGACACGGACAGTGTTTAATGAGTAAAGTAAAAGCTTCCAGAGGAAATATATCCACCGCAACAATGGCCGAGAATAGTAATATCACAAATGGAGTTTCTGCTCCCAGCGACAGAGATAAACTGTCGATATACATATACTGAGCCGAGAGAAGGTTGCTTGGATGTAACAATGTACACGTGTCGTCTTCTCCGGCCCAGGGCGAACTGCAACGACTAATTTCTAAAACTCGCTCAGGTTGTTAAACTGGGAGTGACACTGGGCATAGCGCCCCCTAGTGACTAGCCAAACAAATATATAAACAGCTAAATCCACCAGGGTTACATGAAGACCGGGGGGTGTGAAAAAAAATATTTCTATCAATATTTTCATACCCTTTGAATATCTTAAAAACTTTGATCTCCTCTTAACCGACTTTTCTCTATAGATTTTAAACCACATTTTTTCAGTCGTTCTTCATAACTAAGGTATCTCAGTTCTGGAAACCTTTTAGTTGCTTTCCTCTGTATTCCTTCAAACGTATCTATATCCTTCTTACGATATGGTCTCCAAGCTTGTATACAGTAATAATAATGAGGCCTAGTATAAATGAGGCCTAGCTATTGCTTGATATAGAGGTAGAATTAGCCTTTTCTCCTTGTATGTTATATTTCTCCTAATCAACCAAAGAATTTGATTACCTTTTGAAGCTGCAATACCACAATGCTCTGTAACTTTCATATCAGCGCTTATTGTAACTCCTAAGTCCATTTCTTTTACAGTAGTAGGGTTACACATAGATGTTGGACTCTCGATAAGCCAATGGCTTTCTTGTCCACTTGCTATCTTTAGCCATATGGGGTGTGTTGCATGGGTCATATGACGGGTGGCCATCTGGAGTATGTTGCCTTGGCCATATGAAGTGCGGTGCTTTGTCCATATGGGGTGTATTGCCTTTGCCATATGAAATGTATTGCTTTTGTCATCTGGAGTGTGTTATCTTGGCCAGCTGGAGTGTGTTACCTTGGCGATCTGGAGTGTGTTGCCGTGGCCATCTGGAGTGTTTTGCCCTGGTAATCTGGAGTGTGTGTTGCCTCGGCGTTCTGGAGTGTTTTGTCTTGGCCTTCTGGGGTGTGTTGCCTTTGGCCTTCTGGGGTGTGTTGCCTTGGCCATCTGGAGTGTGTTGCCTTGGTCATCTGCAGGAGTCAGCCTACAGTTACATTTCCCATTGGAAAATTGCTATCTGGGCCTTAGCCTAAGATGGCAATCTTATTCAATTTTGTTAAATCTCCGTCAACTAATAAGCTCACTATAACTATGAAACACCTCTCCCATCCCCTCCCTCACCTTTTCTACACCTCCCCACCCCGCTAAGTATTTCCCGATCGCACTACTATTATTCTTGTCTTTTTCCCGCTGCAAAGTTCCTCTAAAATCTTTAAAAGCGGTCGTTAATTAGAAGAAGAAAAAGAAGACAAAGAACACTATAATCAGCAGTTTAACGTGCAAGCGAAATATAGTACAGCCATCTGGCGATCAATAAATATAACACACACTAACAACTGCAGATTAGCGCAGCAAAGCCGGGGACTTCCGGTCGTCTCTCCCAGTCGACCTTCAAGATGGCCACCGCAACGAAGTTCGGCGTTTTGGTAAGAACAATAAATCCTGTTGCTAATGCTTTAAGAGTTCTGCTGAAGTTTTTTTCACGATTTACCTTTAATCACTACGATGTTGGTATGCATTCACAACTACGATATTGAAATTGCAATACTAAATTTGTCTGATACAGCGATTGAAAGGGGCACTGTCTCAAATACTTCTAGTCTTTAGTAGAATTTACTAGTCTAGTAGTAGTACTACTCTAGCCGGATATCCCTCTAGCCTACCCTAGGACTAGGCTCTTAAACTCAGAATAGAAGTTAGTCTTACCTTAAGAATAAAGAGGCTAAGTCTTAGGCTCTTTATTTGTATGCCATGGACCCAGACGCAACGTAATTCCCTGTCCCTGCACACGTTCTCTGCCTCAGACTCTGCATCGGCTCTGGCAAACTCAAGCTGTCCGAACCTCATATTGGCAATGTGTCAGACACGCTTC
Source organism: Lamellibrachia columna (assembly GCA_963662155.1). Taxonomy (NCBI): domain Eukaryota; kingdom Metazoa; phylum Annelida; class Polychaeta; order Sabellida; family Siboglinidae; genus Lamellibrachia; species Lamellibrachia columna. The sequence goes on along the minus strand of OY759270.1, from coordinate 1,434,205 downwards.
CGTCCATAACATTAGTCAAAGTATTAAGTACTAATAATAATTTAAAAGTTTATTATTACGAAAGCCTTAATATTATCTAAACAGATCTTCACTTTTGCTGTATTACAATATCATGAATATGTGCAATAATGTTTACAACATTCTACCTATAAAACATTTCAGTGACATTTCTATTCTGAATAACATTAATTAAACTCATTTTTGACAAAACCACACCACAGACTCACCTGTGTAGAGCAGACAATGTATATAAGGTAAACCTAATTCTAACACAGTTGGTCATGACTTTAGATATGACAATCGTGATGACTGTTACTATTGAAAAGAAAGTAAGCAAGCAACTTTCAAAATTACCAAATTGTATTAAAAAAATTATGAATGGGAGGCACAAGTAAGATCACAAGGCATCCCAACAACCTGTAGTTGCAACAATAAAACATTTAGAGGTGGTGGATATTGAACAAGACTCTCCAACAAATACCGGATAAGATAACAAATTAATAACACTGTTAAAGTTCTTAATGTAGATTGACATTATGATTCATAATGACTAAAATTAATTGTGTTGATAAGAGTGTATTCATATAAAATACAATTGTGACAAACTACTTCTTCCTTGCCAGTGACAGATCTCTGCCAAAGCAATGGTGAAGTCTGCACATGCAAGTGAAACCCCTGTTATTTGTAACATGGATGCCTATTGGATGAATTACATTTAATGACGTCAGTATGTTGAGGAATACCAGGGAATCACCAATGCAGAGATGGTGGACGAAGTTGCGAGAATCGTAGAGCTTGAAAACTACGTCAACTTACTTAATAAATTCATATTGATTATATTAAGGAGGCAGACAATTTGATTGGCTGATTAATGTGATATTTGGCTGTGAAAGTAAACTTTGGAGGCTTCGATTGGGAGTGAATTGAAAACAGCATAAATTTTTGCCTGTGTCAGACAAAACATCGCCATCAAACATAATGTTACATTGAAGAGTAACTGTTTCGCAAATAAAATTCACATTGAAATGTTTATTAAATTCATGACTTAATTTATTGGTCTGCTAGTTATAAGAAATGAACGTCCATATGTCTGTTGCACAAAAACTTTGCTTTATTACATATAATTATAATTTATACCTTCTTGTGGGGCCGGTTCAAAATAGAACTGGGCCAGTTCATTTTTTATTTCAGACACTGTACATGTATGTCAATTTAACCACACGTCAAACCATAACTCAAATAGTTTCTAAGTTTTGAAATTCTCAGGTTATGTACATTTCAGTCTGTAAATTCACCATTCTCATAAAAAATCATGATGTTTGATGTTTATGTCATGATTAGTTTATTTGGCATTGAACTCCAAAGTTGGTGAAAAATGGGCTATATTCAGTGTTCTCATTAAGAGGCAGCCAGCGACCCATTGGGATGTCTACTAAGAATGTTGAACCATCTACTTATTAAAGAAGTCCCATATTTTCACCCTAAAATTCATCACAATAAAATCTGAGAAAAAACTGATATGAAAAGAATTTACGATCATGAAAATTAGTTATCCAGAGAAATGTTCGCACACAGCCGTCTATATATATATATATATATAGTTCTATTTATTTAACTTCATGTTTGTTAATCCCACCACAGTAACCTGAACTGCTAACGTGCTTACGTAAAGCTGTCCAGCCAGTTTGTTTAAACTTTTTTATTAGCTGCACGTTGGAAGCAATCAGCGATGGAACTATGGGCCTATGCAGAGAGCATGTGTCTGCAGACCTGCTCCACCTACGTCGATGCATTTGAAATGTTTCAAGAGCCTTCTGTTTTTTTTTTTTTTGTACCATTAACACAAGCTGTGACGTGTGTTATGAAACATGATCACAAGTTGTGACAGGCGTGTTATGAACCATGATCGCAAGCTGTGACAGGTATGTTGTGGAGCATGTTTGTAAGCTGTGACGTGTGTTATGAAACATGTTTTGCATTTTTAATTAAAAGCTCTGACCGTTGTGTTCCATTTGCAGGCCCGGAAGTTCAGTTCAACATCTGTTGTTCGAGGGAAACTGGTGACGGTATGTCTCATTTTGCACATAGTTGTATTAGTTTGAAATGCTTGTAGTTGCATATTTGCTGGTGACAATTTGAAATTAAGAAAAAATTAAGATATTATTTTATGCACCAAGTACCTAGTATAATGGAATATATTGACTTCTAAATAATAACTAGTGAGATTTGCAGCAGTTGCAAATTATCTTAAGATGGATGTTATTTTTGGCACTGAATGTGTCTGCGCTTCCTCTGTTTACATACTTTTTATTTTGATATGGAATTGATATTTGGAATTGGTATTTTTGAGGTGTAATTAGAATTGGTATTTGTAATTTACTAGTGTGTAATTAGAATGTTTGTGTTTAGCTATTCTTCACATAAGCAACATTCATATATCGGACTTCAAAGGAGTGTACAACTGGAAGTAACACTGCCTTCTTTTGTGTTAGTTCCAATCACACATAAAGACAATCAAGGCTGAGAGGTCATGTACAGTTTACACAGCATTCAATGGTCCTTTGAAGCCTAACTTGACTGTCTTTAACTGCTGCTGCTGCTGCATCGACACAATACATACATATACATATACAATACATACATATGTGTACATACTCCTAAATGTTAAATCTTTAATCAAAAGAAAATATTTCTGATGAAAATTTTTAACATAGTAATATATTACATTGCAATGTAATAAACCCCAAGGCCTGATTTGACTGTTTAAAATAGACGTGAGACGACATCTTGAACTAGTCATCTGTTAAGTTGTTTCCTCATGCGATGTCACTGCTTTTAGCCGCCAGTGCCCGTGTTTGGCATCGAGGGGCGTTATGCTCATGCCCTCTACTCGGCCGCCTCCAAGAACAAGGCACTGGAGACAGTCGAAGGGGAACTCAAGCGGCTGCAGGTAATGTCTACTTGATGATCTCACAGGTAATGTCACATCACATGCACTAGTCTCTTGGCAGGTTCATATTCTACATCAATAGCAAGGTAGACATACTTTCCCTTTATTAGATTTAAACAGGCTGTCAGCAATCCGTGTCTTTGATGTATGCATTGGAATACCTACTTGCCTTTGTTTTTAAATGGTAAAAATAAAGTAATGTTAATAACGACATAATTGTGTTGCTGGCAGAGATATGCTTTGTTTGCATTGTTATTTTATCCCTTGTTTTACACACATCCAAACTACTTTTTGTATGTAATAAAATATGATTTGTTAGTGTTACAGTTCTTTTCCGTATACTTTCACTCCAAGTATTTCTTTCATGATCCACCAGGCTTGTATTGTTTGCCAACAGTTTAATATCTTGTGTTGTTGGACAACAGTTTGATTTCTTGTATTGTTGGACGACAGTTTGCTATCTCGTGTTGTTGGACAGCAGTTTGATATTTCCTGTTGTTGGACAATAGTTTGATATCTCCTGTTGCTGGACAACAGTTTGATATCTCCTGTTGTTGGACAACAGTTTGATATCTCCTGTTGTTGGACAAGTTTGATATCTCCTGTTGTTGGACAACAGTTTGATATCTCCTGTTGTTGGACAACCTATGTGGCAAGTGACATTCACTGAATGTAACACTTTCTTCTTTCAGTCGATCTTACAAACTGATGTCAAATTTGCATCATTTGTTGTCAATCCTACCATCAGACGGGCATTGAAGAAAGGTTAGTTGCCATGACTACTGCTATCAAGTTGGTCATTTCTTTATTTTATGCAACTTTCGTCTGAAAGTATACAATTCCTGTGTGTGCTCTCACATTTGTGCATCACAGAAAACCCCACGCAGTACACCTGTTGTGTGCGTGACAAATGTTGATGCGAGAACGACACTTGTGGATATCCAATGTACACCGCCTGACCATGACTGCTGTAATATTTCACCCCACATACACCTGGACAGTTCAGTTCAAGCCAAAAAGCCAAAAGCATAACAACATCCAACTTGTTTTCTACATTCTAGAATAGTGAAATATGTTGAATATTTGTTGGTATACTAGTGAATGTTATGTTTGTCACTCACTATTATTAGCTGGTTATTCAGGAAGGATGTCATTAAGTTAGTCCTGACAGGATAGACGAGTCATGGTTCCGCCTTCTCTTATTGCAGGTATCCTGACAGAGGTGCTGAAGACACAGAGGTGCTCTGATCTGACCATCAACTTGTTTGGTGAGTTTATGGGAGTTGAGGGGGCTGCTCCCCCCCCCCATGGTGACAGCTGTGTGTTGGGCAGGACTGATGTTTTTGTAACCCTCTGTGACCTTCATTTACATTGGTTTGACACTCCCCCATCGACAGCTCCAGAATACAATGGATTAAATGAACTGAGGAGGGAGTTTTAATGTTTAAGACTAGCTTCAGCCTCGCTTCTGCTGCCCCATCTACTGGTCACCAGTTGAACCTGTGGAGTGGAGGGGTAATACTAAAACATGATCAACACCCAACTACCAGTACAGTAGGCCTGTGTTAATGACACCCAACTACCAGTACAGTAGGCCTATGTTAATGCCACCCAACTGCCAGTACAGTAGGCCTCTGTTAATGCCACCCAACTACCAGTACAGGAGGCCTCTGTTAATGACACCCAACTACCAGTACAGTAGGCCTCTGTTAATGCCACCCAACTACCAGTACAGTAGGCCTCTGTTAATGACACCCAACTACCAGTACAGTAGGCCTCTGTTAATGCCACCCAACTACCAGTACAGTGGGCCTCTGTAAATGACACCCAACTACCAGTACAGTAGGCCTCTGTTAATGCCACCCAACTGCCAGTACAGTAGGCCTCTGTTAATGACACCCAACTACCAGTACAGTAGGCCTCTGTTAATGACACCTAACTACCAGTACAGTAGGCCTGTGTTAATGACACCCAACTACCAGTACAGTAGGCCTGTGTTAATGACACCCAACTACCAGTACAGTAGGCCTCTGTTAATGACACCCAACTACCAGTACAGTAGGCCTCTGTTAATGACACCCAACTACCAATACAGTAGGCCTCTGTTAATGCCACCCAACTACCAGTACAGTAGGCCTCTGTTAATGACACCCAACTACCAGTACAGTAGGCCTCTGTTAATGCCACCCAACTACCAGTACAGTAGGCCTCTGTTAATGCCACCCAACTACCAGTACAGTGGGCCTCTGTAAATGACACCCAACTACCAGTACAGTAGGCCTCTGTTAATGCCACCCAACTGCCAGTACAGTAGGCCTCTGTTAATGACACCCAACTACCAGTACAGTAGGCCTCTGTTAATGACACCTAACTACCAGTACAGTAGGCCTGTGTTAATGCCACCCAACTACCAGTACAGTAGGCCTCTGTTAATGACACCCAACTGCCAGTGCAGTAGGCCTCTGTTAATGACACCCAACTACCAGTGCAGTAGGCCTCTGTTAATGACACCCAACTACCAGTATAGTAGGCCTCTGTTAATGACACCTAACTACCAGTACAGTAGGCCTCTGTTAATGACACCCAACTACCAGTACAGTAGGCCTCTGTTAATGCCACCCAACTACCAGTGCAGTAGGCCTCTGTTAATGACACCCAACTACCAGTGCAGTAGGCCTCTGTTAATGACACCCAACTACCAGTACAGTAGGCCTCTGTTAATGCCACCCAACTACCAGTACAGTAGGCCTCTGTTAATGACACCCAACTACCAGTACAGTGGGCCTCTGTTAATGACACCCAACTACCAGTGCAGTGGGCCTCTGTTAATGACACCCAACTACCAGTACAGTGGGCCTCTGTTAATGACACCCAACTACCAGTACAGTAGGCCTGTGTTAATGACACCCAACTAACAGTGCAGTGGGCCTCTGTTAATGACACCCAACTACCAGTACAGTAGGCCTGTGTTAATGACACCCAACTAACAGTGCAGTGGGCCTCTGTTAATGACACCCAACTACCAGTACAGTGGGCCTCTGGTAATGACACCCAACTACCAGTACAGTGGGCCTCTGTTAATGACACCTAACTAACAGTACAGTAGGCCTCTGTTAATGACACCTAACTACCAGTACAGTAGGCCTCTGTTAATGCCACCCAACTACCAGTACAGGAGGCCTCTGTTAATGACACCCAACTACCAGTACAGTAGGCCTCTGTTAATGCCACCCAACTACCAGTACAGTAGGCCTCTGTTAATGACACCCAACTACCAGTACAGTAGGCCTCTGTTAATGCCACCCAACTACCAGTACAGTGGGCCTCTGTAAATGACACCCAACTACCAGTACAGTAGGCCTCTGTTAATGCCACCCAACTGCCAGTACAGTAGGCCTCTGTTAATGACACCCAACTACCAGTACAGTAGGCCTCTGTTAATGACACCTAACTACCAGTACAGTAGGCCTGTGTTAATGACACCCAACTACCAGTACAGTAGGCCTGTGTTAATGACACCCAACTACCAGTACAGTAGGCCTCTGTTAATGACACCCAACTACCAGTACAGTAGGCCTCTGTTAATGACACCCAACTACCAATACAGTAGGCCTCTGTTAATGCCACCCAACTACCAGTACAGTAGGCCTCTGTTAATGACACCCAACTACCAGTACAGTAGGCCTCTGTTAATGCCACCCAACTACCAGTACAGTAGGCCTCTGTTAATGCCACCCAACTACCAGTACAGTGGGCCTCTGTAAATGACACCCAACTACCAGTACAGTAGGCCTCTGTTAATGCCACCCAACTGCCAGTACAGTAGGCCTCTGTTAATGACACCCAACTACCAGTACAGTAGGCCTCTGTTAATGACACCTAACTACCAGTACAGTAGGCCTGTGTTAATGCCACCCAACTACCAGTACAGTAGGCCTCTGTTAATGACACCCAACTGCCAGTGCAGTAGGCCTCTGTTAATGACACCCAACTACCAGTGCAGTAGGCCTCTGTTAATGACACCCAACTACCAGTATAGTAGGCCTCTGTTAATGACACCTAACTACCAGTACAGTAGGCCTCTGTTAATGACACCCAACTACCAGTACAGTAGGCCTCTGTTAATGCCACCCAACTACCAGTGCAGTAGGCCTCTGTTAATGACACCCAACTACCAGTGCAGTAGGCCTCTGTTAATGACACCCAACTACCAGTACAGTAGGCCTCTGTTAATGCCACCCAACTACCAGTACAGTAGGCCTCTGTTAATGACACCCAACTACCAGTACAGTGGGCCTCTGTTAATGACACCCAACTACCAGTGCAGTGGGCCTCTGTTAATGACACCCAACTACCAGTACAGTGGGCCTCTGTTAATGACACCCAACTACCAGTACAGTAGGCCTGTGTTAATGACACCCAACTAACAGTGCAGTGGGCCTCTGTTAATGACACCCAACTACCAGTACAGTAGGCCTGTGTTAATGACACCCAACTAACAGTGCAGTGGGCCTCTGTTAATGACACCCAACTACCAGTACAGTGGGCCTCTGGTAATGACACCCAACTACCAGTACAGTGGGCCTCTGTTAATGACACCTAACTAACAGTACAGTAGGCCTCTGTTAATGACACCTAACTACCAGTACAGTAGGCCTCTGTTAATGACACCTAACTACCAGTACAGTAGGCCTCTGTTAATGACACCCAACTACCAGTACAGTAGGCCTCTGTTAATGACACCCAACTACCAGTACAGTGGGCCTCTGTTAATGACACCTAACTACCAGTACAGTAGGACTCTGTTAATGACACCCAACTACCAGTACAGTGGGCCTCTGGTAATGACACCCAACTACCAGTGCAGTGGGCCTCTGTTAATGACACCCAACTACCAGTACAGTAGGCCTCTGTTAATGACACCCAACTACCAGTACAGTAGGCCTCTGTTAATGACACCCAACTACCATACAGTGGGCCTCTGTTAATGACACCCAACTACCAGTACAGTGGGCCTCTGGTAATGACACCCAACTACCAGTGCAGTGGGCCTCTGTTAATGACACCCAACTACCAGTGCAGTGGGCCTCTGTTAATGACACCCAACTACCAGTACAGTGGGCCTCTGTTAATGCCACCCAACTACCAGTACAGTGGGCCTCTGTTAATGCCACCCAACTACCAGTAGTCATGAGACTTACAGTTCCACTCTTCATTCATCAGTGAAGTCACGAGACTTACAGTTCCATTCTTCATTCATCAGTGAAGTCACGAGACTTAAGTTCCACTCTTCATTCATCAGTGAAGTCACAACACTTACAGTTCCACACGTCATTCATCAATGAAGTCATGAGACTTACAGTTCCATTCTTCATTCATCAGTGAAGTCATGAGACTTACAGTACACTCTTCATTCATCAGTCAAGTCACAACACTTACAGTTCCACTTTTCATTCATCAGTGAAGTCACAACACTTACAGTTCCACTCTTCATTCATCAGTGAAGTCACAACACTTACAGTTCCACACGTCATTCATCAATGAAGTCATGAGACTTACAGTTCCACTCTTCATTCATCAGTGAAGTCAGAACACTTACAGTTCCACTCTTCATTCATCAGTGAAGTCACGAGACTTACAGTTCCACTCTTCATTCATCAGTGAAGTCACGAGACTTACAGTTCCACTCTTCATTCATCAATGAAGTCATGAGACTTACAGTTCCATTCTTCATTCATCCGTGAAGTCACGAGACTTACAGTTCCACTCTTCATTCATCAGTGAAGTCACGAGACTTACAGTTCCATTCTTCATTCATCAGTGAAGTCATTCTTCATTCATCTGGGGTGGACTAATTGGGGTATAACGAGTGACTACCCGTAGACAAAATAGCTGTAAACCAAGTTGGGTAGAACTACAGAAATATGCATAAGGTAATTGTGATTGTAATCATGATTATGATTATTTTAGCAATGTAATCAAGTATGAATACTTGGCCTTTTTGACCAAAGTAATCGAATATGAGTACGATTGCTCTAAAATTCTCAATGATTACGATTACTGAGTGTGATTACTGGGTGTAATTGCTGAATACGATTGCTCCATCTCTGGTGTCAGCTGAACAGGTGTGATAGCTGTAGACCACAAATTATTCAGTATTTTGCTGCCACATTCGTGCATCACAGAAAACCCCACGTGCTACACCAGTTGTGTGCGTGACAAAAGTTGATGCGAGAACGACACTTGTGGATATCCAATGTACACCGCCTGACCATGGCTGCTGTAATATTTCACCCCACATACACCTGGACAGATCCTACAATAAATGCCTTGTGGGGTTAGACTTAACATCATCCATAGCTCAACAAATAGTGTGAGAAAGAACGGTACCAAGCCTGACCTCAGACTTTCTCATCTTTGTTAGTTGTATAATCTTCAGCCAGACAGCAATCTGTGTAGCCCATCAAAACCTGTAGGTCGTCATTGTCTAACTAATCTAAGTTGGCAGAGTTACAGTGGTTGTGAATGAGATTTAATTAACATGGTCCATAACTTTGGTTTATTGTCTTGTTTCAATTTGACAACTGAGAGATGTATTGGAAGGTCTCTGCTGGTATTGTACATTCTGGTTTGGTTGAATTTGTAATTCCACACCATTTTATAAAGTCCTATAACCAAGTGTTTGATGTGTGCTACCAACAATGGGGCTTTCTACAAATTTGATCAAGTGTTTGATGTGTGCTACCAACAATGGGGCTTTCTACAAAGTGGATCAAGTGTTTGATGTGTGCTACCAACAATGAGGCTTTCTACAAAGTGGATCAAGTATTTGATGTGTGCTACCAACAATGGGGCTTTCTACAAAGTGGATCAAGTGTTTAATGTGTGCTACCAACAATGAGGCTTTCTACAAAGTGGATCAAGTGTTTGATGTGTGCTACCAACAGTGGGGCTTTATACAAAGTGGATCAAGTGTTTGATGTGTGCTACCAACAATGGGGCTTTCTACAAATTTGATCAAGTGTTTGATGTGTGCTACCAACAATGGGGCTTTCTACAAAGTGGATCAAGTGTTTGATGTGTGCTACCAACAGTGGGGCTTTATACAAAGTGGATCAAGTGTTTGATGTGTGCTACCAACAGTGGGGCTTTCTACAAAGTGGATCAAGTGTTTGATGTGTGCTACCAACAATGAGGCTTTCTACAAAGTGGATCAAGTGTTTGATGTGTGCTACCAACAATGAGGCTTTCTACAAAGTGGATCAAGTGTTTGATGTGTGCTACCAACAGTGGGGCTTTATACAAAGTGGATCAAGTGTTTGATGTGTGCTACCAACAATGGGGCTTTCTACAAAGTGGATCAAGTGTTTGATGTGTGCTACCAACAGTGGGGCTTTCTACAAAGTGGATCAAGTGTTTGATGTGTGCTACCAACAATGAGGCTTTCTACAAAGTGGATCAAGTGTTTGATGTGTGCTACCAACAATGAGGCTTTCTACAAAGTGGATCAAGTGTTTGATGTGTGCTACCAACAATGAGGCTTTCTACAAAGTGGATCAAGTGTTTGATGTGTGCTACCAACAGTGGGGCTTTATACAAAGTGGATCAAGTGTTTAATGTGTGCTACCAACAATGAGGCTTTCTACAAAGTGGATCAAGTGTTTGATGTGTGCTACCAACAGTGGGGCTTTATACAAAGTGGATCAAGTGTTTGATGTGTGCTACCAACAATGGGGCTTTATACAAAGTGGATCAAGTGTTTGATGTGTGCTACCAACAATGGGGCTTTCTACAAAGTGGATCAAGTGTTTGATGTGTGCAACCAACAATGAGGCTTTCTACAAAGTGGATCAAGTGTTTGATGTGTGCTACCAACAGTGGGGCTTTATACAAAGTGGATCAAGTGTTTGATGTGTGCTACCAACAATGGGGCTTTCTACAAAGTGGATCAAGTGTTTGATGTGTGCTACCAACAATGGGGCTTTCTACAAAGTGGATCAAGTGTTTGATGTGTGCTACCAACAGTGGGGCTTTATACAAAGCTGCATTGTCTCCAGACTTCTCATATTGAGTTGAAGTTGATGGTTGGTTTGACAAGACAGTTGAAGTGACAGAGTTTGTCTGTTTCCAGTGACCCTGGCTGAGAATGGGCGGTTAAAGAACTTGAGGGGTGTCCTCAACTCATTCAACCGCCTCATGAGTGCCCACAGAGGCGAGGTCCTGTGTACGGTCACCACGGCCAAGGTATGTACAAACGCACGCACACACACACATTTAAAAAATGTAAGATGTGGACATCATTGAAGGTGATTTATCCTCAGCCATTGCACATGCACATTTTATCCAGGAAAATACAGTAAATGATCATTGTTTTTCAGTGCCAAATTAAAATTGTTTTGTGTTATTTTATTTCTAAGAATGATTAGAGTAGCAACAACACCTGCCATAGTAAACCTTATGTTGTACCTTATTAGAGTAGCAACAACACCTGCCATAGTAAACCTTATGTTGTACCTTATTAGAGTAGCAACAACACCTGCCATAGTAAACCTTATGTTGTACCTTAGAGTAGCAACAACACCTGCCATAGTAAACCTTATGTTGTACCTTATTAGAGTAGCAACAACACCTGCCATAGTAAACCTTATGTTGTACCTTATTAGAGTAGCAACAACACCTGCCATAGTAAACCTTATGTTGTATCGTCCAACAACAGTTTCTTATCAAAAGAACTTTGATAAGAATATACAGTATGTCAGGTCATTTTGTAGTCCTGCTTGTATGCCGTCTATTTGGATAGCCCAGAATGATCTTACTTCAGTAGATCATCCTCACCCCAGAATGATCTTACTTCAGTGGATAATCCTCAGCCCAGAATGATCTTACTTCAGTGGATAATCCTCAGCCCAGAATGATCTTACTTCAGTAGATCATCCTCGCCCCAGAATGATCTTACTTCAGTGGATAATCCTGAACCCAGAATGATCTTACTTCAGTAGATCATCCTCAGCCCAGAATGATCTTACTTCAGTGGATCATCCTCAATCGAATTGGGATTATCTCACTTAGACATAAACCTTGTTTGTGTTCACTATTATCACTTAGATACAAGACTTGTTTGTCACAAGACCTGTCTAAGGCCACTGTTGTGTTGCAGCCTCTGGACTCGGGCCTGTTGAGACAGCTGGAAGGAACGCTACAGAAGTTCCTCAAGCAAGGACAAGTCCTGCAGCTAGAGTCAAAGGTAGGTCAGGTCGGGTCAACGTTGTCTGTCGCATCTGTTAACTGCCACTCTGGTTGATCAGGACCGTTCGGGAAGAGACACCCGAGATATCTGTTAAGAGGCAGTGGTTCACAAGCAGAGACACCTGAGATCTCTGTTAAGAGGCAATGGTTCACAAGCAGAGACACCTGAGATCTCTGTTAAGAGGCAGTGGTTCACAAGCAGAGACACCCGAGATATCTGTTAAGAGGCAGTGGTTCACAAGCAGAGACACCTGAGATCTCTGTTAAGAGGCAGTGGTTCACAAGCAGAGACACCTGAGATCTCTGTTAAGAGGCAATGGTTCACAAGCAGAGACACCCGAGATATCTGTTAAGAGGCAATGGTTCACAAGCAGAGACACCCGAGATATCTGTTAAGAGGCAATGGTTCACAAGCAGAGATAACCTTGGACTGCTGGTATTTTCAATCGTTTGACTTTGTCCCTAAATTAGATATCACTGCATGAGAAAACCCGGTTTTTACAGATTGATGGGTTCAAAATATCAAATTCACGATTTCATTGTAGTTAATTAATACTCTTTCAAACTGTTGATTTAATTTTGCCATTACAATAATTTATTTTACCTTTTAGTAAACTTGACACAGAATGTGAAACCTGCGGTTGCACTGTGGGTTCATTTGATGCAATACCTAGTTTTGTGTTTGTCTGTAAAAAAAAGTTGAGTTTCCTAAAATTGCTTTCTTTTCCAGTTCTTTTGATACCACATGTCTGAGATAATAGGTTCAAAAGTCACATATCTTTGAAAGTTGAATCTTCGTGCTTGGTTTTCCGTACATTTAGTTTGGTTTATTTCTTGTCAAAATAAAAGTTCAAATGACTTAAGCCGGGTTTTCTCATGCAGTGTCACATGTCATTTCTGACAGCCCTGATCCATATGTTGACTATGTGTCTGACACCACTGGGGTGTCTGTTAAATGTAAAACAATACATATTAAAATTCAACATTTTCAGTTGGAATTTAAAAAAAAATTTGACACATGCTAGCATAAAAACATCATTGTGAATGTCTAAAATGCTTGAGTTCCAGTGCTAAGGTACTAATTGTTTTTTATATCATAAAATCATGTTATATAGTATAAACTATGTTATATGGTATAAACTATGTTGTGTAGTATAAACTGTGTTATGTAGTATAAACTGTTTATTCTAAAAAATGCCCCAGATGTATTGTCTGTTTAATTTGAATGTTTTGAGTGAATATTATGTTTTCATTGATGTGCACAGGAATGTAACTTGATGGGTGTTTGCAGGTCGACCCGTCCCTCATCGGGGGCATGGTGGTGAACATAGGGGACAAGTATGTAGACATGTCAATGGCCAGCAAGATCAACACGTACACAAACCTCATCAAGCAAGCCATCTGAAGACATCGCACAAACACACACTTGATACATGGACAGTTGAGTGGGTCAACAAGTGACTCTCTGTGGCGTCATATGGCTCTCTTGTAAAGTGAATAAATATTCCGATAAACAATGTATTGAGTTATGTAATGATTTGCTCACATGCCACTTCATACTGACAGAGAATGTCCTCTTTATAACATATTTCAGTAAGTATGTAAAGTCACTTCATACTGACAGAGGATGTCCTCGTCATAGCATATCTCATTTCAGTAAGTATGTAGTCACTTCATACTGACAAAGGATGTCCTCGTCATGACATATCTAATTTCAGTAAGTATGTAGAGTCACTTCATAATGACAGAGGATGTCCTCGTCATAACAGATCTCATTTCAGTAAGTATGTAGAGTCACTTCATAATGACAGAGGATGTCCTCGTCATAACAGATCTCATTTCAGTAAGTATGTAGAGTCACTTCATAATGACAGAGGATGTCCTCGTCATAACAGATCTCATTTCAGTAAGTATGTAGAGTCACTTCATAATGACAGAGGATGTCCTCGTCATAACAGATCTCATTTCAGTAAGTATGTAGAGTCGTAGACACTAGTTTTAGTACTCTCGTTTGTTCAAGATGAATGTATTACATATATTGTGCTCATTTCCTTTCACATACATGCATGCATACATACATACGTACATACATACATACATATAGTGGTAGTACGGAATTTCCAAACACATTCTCTGTTAATTGCATTATTCATTTATCTGGAAAACTTGTTAATACGGACACACACTGGGGACCAAGGTGTCTGCATTAACAAGGCTCCACTGTAATGTTATACAGCTGTATATATATTTATATATATATATATATATAACTAATACTAAAGTTAACATACCTAACTAGAGCAACGTGAATACACAAGTATGTGTCATTTTCCTCAATAGTATCAATGCTAGATTTTTATAATACTAGCCAAGGTAAGGTTGGTGCAACCGGTATTCAAATGTTGAATCTGATAAATCCTAAGTTTAGTTTCCATGTGCAAGTCATGCTTCAGAGTAGTTTCCATGGTAATCAGATGGCACTGGTCTCCACAGCGATTACATGGCAGTAGTCTCCATGGCGATCACATGGCAGTGGTCTCCATGGCGATCACATGGCAGTGGTCTCCATGGCGATCACATGGCCTCAAACAGCATCACCCTCAGCTTTGTGTTGCCCTGGCAAATACTTGTCTCAAGGTGGTCAGTGGTGCTGTGTCCAGCCTGGAGTGTATGGCGGTCAGTGTCCTGGCCTGTCTTCTGCTCTGGCTGTCGATGACCCTGGCAAATACTTGTCTCAAGGTGGTCAGTGGTGCTGTGTCCAGCCTGGAGTGTATGGCGGTCAGTGTCCTGGCCTGTCTTCTGCTCTGGCTGTCGATGACCCTACGTGTGAAACCAGGAGTCCTGTGTTTAGTATCACTACGTCATGTTTAGTTATATTTTATCATATTTAGTATTACTATGTCATGTTTAGTATTATTACATCATGTTTAGTATTATTACGTCATGTTTAGTATCATTACATCGTGTAGTATTACTACGTCATGGCCACTTACGTCTGAGAACCCACCCAGTGTCAATTGGTAAGTTGCCACTGTTGTTCAGAAGTGATTTAAGTTATGAAATAGATCAAGCTTGACACAGGGAGGCAGACGAGCTTCTAATGGCTGTTTCTGTACGCTTACCTTTTGATTAAAACTCAATATCTGCACCTTGTGAACATCTGCTTCTGGCAGTGGCGCCCCCGAGTGAACAGATGTGGTGTTTACCACAGATGTGCCACCTGCTGGCAGATATCAGTATCACATTTGGCTCATCAAACTCAATCTCGTTCTTAGTTAAGTGAAAGCTAAATAGAGACTAAGATGCCGTGATCAATACACCATCAGTACATAATGTCGCAGTATAGTTACTGTTCACGTTCTCTTATAAAAGAGGTTAAGCTAAACATTGTGTACATAATAATGTTTTTACACATGGAAAAACCTATTATATTACACAATATTACTGAAAATTATATCTGAGAAGGTCAGGCTGTACAAACTTACAGATTCCACACGAAGGGGTGATGGTTTATATCTGTGAAGGCCAGGCTGTACAAACTGACAGATTCCACATGAAGGGGCGACAGTTTATTCTTTATAACTTTTAACAATTCGAGATGGTAAAAACCTCTCACTGTATCTCAGAGGCTGACATTCTTCCTCCACATCCTCTGTAGTTCTAATGGCAGCCATACCCAGTGACCTTGACATTGGTGTGACCTCAAGCGTTGTGACTTCTGGCCGCACAGTGACCTCTGATAAGCCGTGTCTTACAACCAGGAAGGGTGGCGGCACCTCAAGGCTGAGGGTTGATTCAAATTCACTCTTTACACCATCAGCATTGTCAAAGGTCACCCAAAGTTCACCCGTCCCTCTCGTCTCCTGGAATGGTCAATTAAGGATGCATGCTGGTCATTTATCCAGCGGGTGATACAAAAGCTAATGAAATGTGTCAGTATTTTGAGTTCCATATAAAAAGTGGTCTTGTTACAAAACATAAATGAACAATTATTCTCACAAATGTATTCAATATAACAGTTGTTGCTACTGCTATAAATATTTATTTATTTTCAAAATCAATTCTTGTAATTAATTTAATTAAGATGAAAAGATGCGTACAATTTTGGGTACATTTAGGGCCTTCCCACATGACAAACCACATGACACGGTACCGTTGCTGGGTGACAATCATGTTCGTGTTCTGTTCCACTCTTGTCCAAGTTTTCATTTTCTCTCACTGTGTTATCGTCATGCCCTGAAGTCGTCCCCAGGAGGTAGGACTTTGGAGGGATCGGTGGGGCTCCGGTGTCACCCTCGTCCAGACGGCCTGCCAGGTTCACACACAATGCTGCATTAATACATGTTGTAACGCTATAATCCCTCTAGACAGACATGTTGTAACTATATAATCCCTCTAGAGAGACATGTTGTAACGCTGTAATCCCTCTAGAGAGACATGTTGTAACGCTATAATCCCTCTAGACAGACATGTTATAACGCTATAATCCCTGTAGACAGACATGTTGTAACGCTGTAATCCCCTAGATAGACATGTTGTAACGCTGTAATCCCTCTAGACAGACATGTTGTAACTCTATAGGGTTCAGCACCCAGTTACATTTCCCATTGGTGGCCATGTTAACGTTTTGCATGATTATAAGAAAACGTGACCATCAAAAATTATAAAAGTTTTCACCAACTGCTGTCACTGACATGCTGGTCGAGTTTTGTCAAAATTAGACATTTCTAAATCTTGTAATATGCCTGACCACGGCTAGATCAATGCCCTGATTTAGCAGACAGCTACCTTCAAGCAGAAGAGACTGGTGGAATATCTGAGATGCGTCTGCTAAGCATGCAGAAAAATGTGTCAATGTGGAATGAGTGTTTCACAGAGCATGCAAAAAACAAGACATGCACATATCCACACTTTGAAGTACATGACGAAAAACAAGTCGGTTTATGCTGGAAAATGTCACTACGTTGTCTCCACTGTGAATATCAGTCAGGCATGTACAAATTGTACGATGAGGTAGACACTGGCAGTTGTGGTCAAAAACCAGCCACATCGAATGTGGCACTCCACGTTGGACTTCAGGATTCGACTGTAGGAATCACAAAGATACGTAACATTCTGGCTGCAACGAACACCCCCCCTCCAAGCCGACATGGATTGCAGAGAAATGCAGACAGGGTTGCCGCTATCACTGCCCAGGCGACAATGGATAATTTGAAGCAGAAAAGAGAGCAAACAAAAGAAATTAACATTATGCGTGGTCTGCCAGAGAATGCGCCGATAAACATAAGCATAGACGTGAGGTACAACTCAACAACAGTTAAGAACAGTTATGGAGTCGGGCAGGCTGCATCGCAAGCAATTGGAGCTGCCATAGAGTGGCAAACAGATGAACACCAGATTGTCGGTTTTCATCTAGAGAATAAGCTGTGTAAAGTAGGATCCATGCTTCGCAGTCAAGATCATAATGTCACATGCCCTGGTCATGAGCGATGCTCGGCAACTCTACGAGCAGTGGATCCAATCTCGGAGTATGACATTGGCAAACAGATAGGCCACAGTTTCGCACAAGACAATGTCGCAATCAGATATGTGGCTACTGATGGAGATGCATCAGCTTCTCGTGGGGTACAGGATGCTATGCCGGCAGTCTCCACAGAAAGACAGGCTGACACAACACATCTTGGTCAGACACAATTTAGACATATCATGAAAGCTTCATTCTCCCCCAGAATGTTTCCGGGAGAAACAGCCATTATCAGAGCAGAAAATAAAAGAATGTTTGCTGAAGATGTGAAGACCAGATGCCAGAAGATCTACACAAATGTGCACACACTGTATTCCAGTGACATTACTACCATCACTAGTAAAATGCCACGGATCATCCAAACTACCATAGACTGCTATGCAGGTTCTTGCAAAAACTGCCGCCGACATGCAGTGGTATGCCGAGGCGGACTGCAAAACAATTGGTGGCATAAATCACAACACCTGAAGGCAAGTGGTGTGACACGGTTAAACATGACAGATACCGATAGGTTAACACTTCAAGGGTTAATAGAAATGCGTCTCGGAAATGCAGCACTTCAGATGACACGACATAGATTAACCACGGACAAGAATGAATCGATCAACAGATCATTCTCTGCATCCCTTCCAAAGAATGTGAACTTCAGCAGAAATGCACAGGGACGAGTGTGTTCCGTAATTGATCGCATCAATTATGGAGCTGGAATCTCAATGTTACGAAAACTGGAAAATGTAAAGTGTCCTATAACAAAGGGTGGCAGGGTTGCTTTGGCAGTGAAGGACATTCAACATGGTGTGGTCTACCAACGGGCATATTCGAGACGGCCCTCGGTGCGGCTACACAGACGACGTACAAAGCTAAACAGAATGAGAGACTATTTTGAAGCAAAAAGGAACCGCCGTCAAGTAGACATATACAGAAAGGGTCAGCTTGACCCCAAACCTGCAACTCGAGCAGCTGTGGCTAGGGCATCTACCTCGACATCAGCAGTGACAATCACAGCCACAGCTACTAGGCCAGTGGTAAAACGAAGGCGGCGACAGCGAAAGTCACTTGCTGATCACACTGATCACCCATACTCGTTAAGGTCACGGAAATCTGCTGACCACAATTATGCCAGCAGAGTGTAGACACACAAGAACTGTGCATGCACACACAACATTCTAATACTGTATCATTCTGCATTTCATGGAGCGTCTACTACCTGCTTACTGGCAACCCTGCGATCACAATCAGACATACTTAGACCACCACAGATGGCGCCACCTGCTGAAATTCATGTGAACAAATTGATACCAAGACCAACGCACACGATGCAACATAAGCTATGAAGGCTAACTGACGTTAACGCACATCAATGATTGAGATGATGATTTGAGACGGTTCATTCTACATACTCACGAAAAAATGTAAGTTCTTACCATTTTTTATATTTCAACTCTAACATGCATTGGGGGTATTGCCCATGACCAAAGCAAAAGTTTTGAGCCATACAATATTGCCTATTGTTATTTACAGAGTGTGGCTCCATAGATATATGGCTTACTTTCACACACAGGCTGTTATGGCATAGATGGCTAGCATCTAAGCGTGAGTCAACATGTGTGATTCTGTGTTGAAGCATGTAACTGAGCCTATGCACTGTCACTGCACGACTGTAGCCACATCTGAATCGGCAATTAATAACTCCGTATTTAACAAGTTTTCCTTTTGTGCAGCCTGACCATAGCATACACTCATTGTTTGGTGACAGAAACACGTTTTCATGCAATTTAGCACTATAGTTTTGGTAAAAACTCTCCTCCATGACTGTTCAATGGCTACCGAATTTCCGTTGTCAGGGTACTTATTTGGGTTCAGCACCCAGTTACATTTCCCATTGGTGGCCATGTTAACGTTTTGCATGATTATAAGAAAACTTGACCATCAAAAATTCTGAAATTTCTTACCTGCCGTCATCATCATTTCATTGACATGCTGATGGAGTTTAGTCAAAATTAGACATTTCTAACTTTTTTTAAATGGCTGAACGTGTCATGCCCATCAATGTTTACCAATTGCTGCATGAATTACTACGCACACGTGCATTGTGGTGAAAAAATTGCCAAAAATCCTTCCGCCTATTGAAATCATCTAAAAATCCACAGTTACACTGCCAACATGTTCTACCAGCAAATCTGCCAATGTGCCTGCTCAAATGCAGTTATGTCAGATGATATGATTTTTTTTAAATGACACATACCTAAAATTACTGTGCCCTACATTCGTCTGTAACACACCAGGAAGTCTAACTGGGGCATGATCCCTATAATCCCTCTAGACAGACATGTTATAACGATATAATCCCTCTAGACAGAAATGTTATAACGCTATAATCCCCTAGATAGACATGTTGTAACGCTGTAATCCCTGTAGACAGACATGTTGTAACGCTATAATCCCTCTAGACAGACATGGTAAAGATATGTTCTTACATTGCACGGTGTCCACCCTTATGAGTATGTACAATGGTATATCAATGTACCACAGTATATCAATGTACCACGGTATATCAATGTACACCCCACGGTATATCATGGAATTACATGGTATACCACGGTATTACATGGTGAACCGTCGAAGACCATGGTATACCATTAGAAAGTAATAATTTACACTTTGGAGCAAAACTTGAAATTAATGCAATGTTTTGGCCTGTCTACTGCGGACCTTGTTCACGTACTGATGCTCTATGTTGTGGTCTGGTTCATGGTGGGGGCTCTCTGCTTCATGTAGATCGCATCCTTCACTTTTTGTGCCACTTTTGTTCGCTGGCCAGGACCTTGGTGTTGTCCATGGACACTGGGTGTCCTGTGGCCAGACAGTGGTCTCCTACCCCTGTAGGTTTATCTAGGTTCGTATGTTCCTTGAACCTCTGGCTGGTGTCCTGTGGCCAGACAGTCGTCTCCTACCCCTGAAGGTTTATCTAGGTTCGTATGTTCCTTGAACCTCTGGCTGGTGTCCTGTGGCCAGACAGTCGTCTCCTACCCCTGTAGGTTTATTTAGGTTCATATGTTCCTTCAACCTCTGGCTGGTGTCCTGTGGCCAGACAGTGGTCTCCTACCCCTGTAGGTTTATCTAGGTTCGTATGTTCCTTGAACCTCTGAATGGTGTCCTGTGGCCAGGCAGTGGTCTCCTACCCCTGTAGGTTTATCTAGGTTCGTATGTTCCTTGAACCTCTGGCTGGTGTCCTGTGGCCAGACAGTGGTCTCCTACCCCTGTACGGTTATCTAGGTTCGTATGTTCCTTGAACCTCTGAATGGTGTCCTGTGGCCAGACAGTGGTCTCCTACCCTTGTAGGGTTATCTAGGTTCGTATGTTCCTTGAACCTCTGAATGGTGTCCTGTGGCCAGGCAGTGGTCTCCTACCCCTGTAGGTTTATCTAGGTTCGTATGTTCCTTGAACATCTGAATGGTGTCCTGTGGCCAGACAGTGGTCTCCTACCCCTGTAGGTTTATCTAGGTTCGTATGTTCCTTGAACCTCTGGCTGGTGTCCTGTGGCCAGACAGTCGTCTCCTACCCCTGTAGGTTTATTTAGGTTCATATGTTCCTTCAACCTCTGGCTGGTGTCCTGTGGCCAGACAGTGGTCTCCTACCCCTGTAGGTTTATCTAGGTTCGTATGTTCCTTGAACCTCTGAATGGTGTCCTGTGGCCAGACAGTGGTCTCCTACCCCTGTAGGTTTATCTAGGTTCGTATGCTCCTTGAACCTCTGGCTGGTGTCCTGTGGCAAGACAGTCGTCTCTTACCCCTGTAGGTTTATCTAGGTTCGTATGTTCCTTGAACCTCTGAATGGTGTCCTGTGGTCAGACAGTGGTCTCCTACCCCTGTAGGTTTATCTAGGTTCGTATGTTCCTTGAACCTCTGGCTGGTGTCCTGTGGTCAGGCAGTGGTCTCCTACCCCTGTAGGTTCGTATGTTCCTTGAACATCTGGCTGGTGTCCTGTGGCCAGACAGTGATCTCCTACCCCTGTAGGTTTATCTAGGTTCGTATGTTCCTTGAACCTCTGAATGGTGTCCTGTGGCCAGACAGTGGTCTCCTACCCCTGTAGGGTTATCTAGGTTCGTATTTTCCTTGAACCTCTGGCTGGTGTCCTGTGGCCAGACAGTCGTCTCCTACCCCTGTAGGTTTATCTAGGTTTGTATGTTCCTTGAACCTCTGAATGGTGTCCTGTGGCCAGACAGTGGTCTCCTACACCTGTAGGTTTATCTAGGTTCGTATGTTCCTTGAACCTCTGGCTGGTGTCCTGTAACCAGACAGTGGTCTCCTACCCCTGTAGGTTTATCTAGGTTCGTATGTTCCTTGAACATCTGGCTGGTGTCCTGTGGTCAGGCAGTGGTCTCCTACCCCTGTAGGGTTATCTAGGTTCGTATGTTCCTTGAACACCTGGCTGGTGTCCTGTGGCCAGACAGTGGTCTCCTACCCCTGTAGGTTTATCTAGGTTCGTATGTTCCTTGAACCTCTGAATGGTGTCCTGTGGCCAGACAGTGGTCTCCTACCCCTGTAGGGTTATCTAGGTTCGTATGTTCCTTGAACCTCTGGCTGGTGTCCTGTGGCCAGACAGTGGTCTCCTACCCCTGTAGGTTTATCTAGGTTTGTATGTTCCTTGAACCTCTGAATGGTGTCCTGTGGCCAGACAGTGGTCTCCTACCCCTGTAGGTTTATCTAGGTTCGTATGTTCCTTGAACCTCTGGCTGGTGTCCTGTAACCAGACAGTGGTCTCCTACCCCTGAAGGTTTATCTAGGTTCGTATGTTCCTTGAACCTCTGGCTGGTGTCCTGTGGCCAGGCAGTGGTCTCCTACCCCTGTAGGTTTATCTAGGTTCGTATGTTCCTTGAACCTCTGGCTGGTGTCCTGTGGCCAGACAGTGGTCTCCTACCCCTGTAGGTTTATCTAGGTTCGTATGTTCCTTGAACCTCTGGCTGGTGTCCTGTGGCCAGACAGTGGTCTCCTACCCCTGTAGGTTTATCTAGGTTCGTATGCTCCTTGAAACTCTGGCTGGTGTCCTGTGGCCAGACAGTCGTCTCCTACCCCTGTAGGTTTATCTAGGTTCGTATGTTCCTTGAACCTCTGGCTGGTGTCCTGTGGTCAGGCAGTGGTCTCCTACCCCTGAAGGGTTATCTAGGTTCGTATGTTCCTTGAACCTCTGGCTGGTGTCCTGTGGCCAGACAGTGGTCTCCTACCCCTGTAGGTTTATCTAGGTTCGTATGTTCCTTGAACCTCTGAATGGTGTCCTGTGGCCAGACAGTGGTCTCCTACCCCTGTAGGGTTATCTAGGTTCGTATGTTCCTTGAACCTCTGGCTGGTGTCCTGTGGCCAGACAGTGGTCTCCTACTCCTGTAGGTTTATCTAGGTTTGTATGTTCCTTGAACCTCTGAATGGTGTCCTGTGGCCAGACAGTGGTCTCCTACCCCTGTAGGTTTATCTAGGTTCGTATGTTCCTTGAACCTCTGGCTGGTGTCCTGTAGCCAGACTGTGGTCTCCTACCCCTGTAGGTTTATCTAGGTTCGTATGTTCCTTGAACCTCTGAATGGTGTCCTGTGGCCAGACAGTGGTCTCCTACCCCTGTAGGTTTATCTAGGTTCGTATGTTCCTTGAACCTCTGAATGATGTCCTGTGGCCAGACAGTGGTCTCCTACCCCTGTAGGGTTATCTAGGTTCGTATGTTCCTTGAACCTCTGGCTGGTGTCCTGTGGTCAGGCAGTGGTCTCCTACCCCTGTAGGGTTATCTAGGTTCGTATGTTCCTTGAACTTCTGGCTGGTGTCCTGTGGCCAGACAGTGGTCTCCTACCCCTGTAGGTTTATCTAGGTTCGTATGTTCCTTGAACCTCTGAATGGTGTCCTGTGGCCAGACAGTGGTCTCCTACCCCTGTAGGGTTATCTAGGTTCGTATGTTCCTTGAACCTCTGAATGGTGTCCTGTGGCCAGACAGTGGTCTCCTACCCCTGTAGGGTTATCTAAGTTCGTATGTTATTTAAACATCTGGCTGGTGTCCTGTGGCCAGACAGCGGTCTCCTACCCCTGTAGGGTTATCTAGGTTCGTATGTTCCTTGCACCTCTGGCTGGTGTCCTGTGGTCAGGCAGTGGTCTCCTACCCCTGTAGGGTTATCTAGGTTCGTATGTTCCTTGAACCTCTGGCTGGTGTCCTGTGGCCAGACAGTGGTCTCCTACCCCTGTAGGTTTATCTAGGTTCGTATGTTCCTTGAACCTCTGAATGGTGTCCTGTGGCCAGACAGTGGTCTCCTACCCCTGTAGGGTTATCTAGGTTCGTGTGTTCCTTGAACCTCTGAATGGTGTCCTGTGGCCAGACAGTGGTCTCCTACCCCTGTAGGGTTATCTAAGTTCGTATGTTATTTGAACCTCTGACTGGTGTCCTGTGGCCAGACAGTGGTTTCCTACCCCTGTAGGGTTATCTAGGTTCGTGTGTTCCTTGAACCTCTGGATGGTGTCCTGTGGCCAGACAGTCGTCTCCTACCCCTGTAGGTTTATCTAGGTTCGTATGTTCCTTGAACCTCTGAATGGTGTCCTGTGGCCAGACAGTGGTCTCCTACCCCTGCAGGGTTATCTAGGTTCGTATGTTCCTTGCACCTCTGGCTGGTGTCCTGTGGCCAGACAGTGGTCTCCTACCCCTGTAGGGTTATATAGGTTCGTGTGTTCCTTGAACCTCTGGATGGTGTCCTGTGGCCAGACAGTCGTCTCCTACCCCTGTAGGTTTATCTAGGTTTGTATGTTCCTTGAACCTCTGAATGGTGTCCTGTGGCCAGACAGTGGTCTCCTACCCCTGTAGGGTTATCTAGGTTCATATGTTCCTTGAACCTCTGAATGGTGTCCTGTGGTCAGACAGTGGTCTCCTACCCCTGTAGGGTTATCTAGGTTCGTATGTTCCTTGAACCTCTGAATGGTGTCCTGTGGCCAGACAGCGGTCTCCTATCCCTGTAGGGTTATCTAGGTTCGTATGTTCCTTGAACCTCTGAATGGTGTCCTGTGGCCAGACAGTCGTCTCCTACCCCTGTAGGTTTATCTAGGTTCGTATGTTCCTTGAACCTCTGGCTGGTGTCCTGTGGCCAGACAGTGGTCTCCTACCCCTGTAGGTTTATCTAGGTTCGTATGTTCCTTGAACCTTTGAATGGTGTCCTGTGGTCAGACAGGGGTCTCCTACCCCAGTAGGGTTATCTAGGTTCGTATGTTCCTTGAACCTCTGGCTGGTGTCCTGTGGCCAGAGAGTGGTCTCCTACACCTGTAGGTTTATCTAGGTTCATATGTTCCTTGAACCTCTGAATGGTGTCCTGTGGCCAGGCAGTGGTCTCCTACCCCTGTAGGTTTATCTAGTTTCATATGTTCCTTGAACCTCTGGCTGGTGTCCTGTGGCCAGACAGTGGTCTCCTACCCCTGTAGGTTTATCTAGGTTCGTATGTTCCTTGAACCTCTGTCTGGTGTCCTGTAGCCAGACAGTGGTCTCCTACCCCTGTAGGTTTATCAAGGTTCGTATGTTCCTTGAACCTCTGAATGGTGTCCTGTGGCCAGACAGTGGTCTCCTACCCCTGTAGGTTTATCTAGGTTCGTATGTTCCTTGAACCTCTGAATGGTGTCCTGTGGCCAGACAGTGGTCTCCTACCCCTGTAGGTTTATCTAGGTTCGTATGTTCCTTGAACCTCTGAATGATGTCCTGTGGCCAGACAGTGGTCTCCTACCCCTGTAAGGTTATCTAGGTTCGTATGTTCCTTGAACCTCTGGCTGGTGTCCTGTGGTCAGGCAGTGGTCTCCTACCCCTGTAGGGTTATCTAGGTTCGTATGTTCCTTGAACCTCTGGCTGGTGTCCTGTGGCCAGACAGTGGTCTCCTACCCCTGTAGGTTTATCTAGGTTCGTATGTTCCTTGAACCTCTGAATGGTGTCCTGTGGCCAGACAGTGGTCTCCTACCCCTGTAGGGTTATCTAGGTTCGTATGTTCCTTGAACCTCTGAATGGTGTCCTGTGGCCAGACAGTGGTCTCCTACCCCTGTAGGGTTATCTAAGTTCGTATGTTATTTGAACCTCTGGCTGGTGTCCTGTGGCCAGACAGCGGTCTCCTACCCCTGTAGGGTTATCTAGGTTCGTATGTTCCTTGCACCTCTGGCTGGTGTCCTGTGGCCAGACAGTGGTCTCCTACCCCTGTAGGTTTATCTAGGTTCGTATGTTCCTTGAACCTCTGGCTGGTGTCCTGTAACCAGACAGTTGTCTCCTACCCCTGTAGGTTTATCTAGGTTCGTATGTTCCTTGAACCTCTGGCTGGTGTCCTGTGGCCAGGCAGTGGTCTCCTACCCGTGTAGGTTTATCTAGGTTCGTATGTTCCTTGAACCTCTGGCTGGTGTCCTGTGGCCAGACAGTGGTCTCCTACCCCTGTAGGTTTATCTAGGTTCATATGTTCCTTGAACCTCTGGCTGGTGTCCTGTGGCCAGAGAGTGGTCTCCTACCCCTGTAGGTTTATCTAGGTTCGTATGCTCCTTGAACCTCTGGCTGGTGTCCTGTGGCCAGACAGTCGTCTCCTAACCCTGTAGGTTTATCTAGGTTCGTATGTTCCTTGAACCTCTGGCTGGTGTCCTCTGGTCAGGCAGTGGTCTCCTACCCCTGTAGGGTTATCTAGGTTCGTATGTTCCTTGAACCTCTGGCTGGTGTACTGTGGCCAGACAGTGGTCTCCTACCCCTGTAGGTTTATCTAGGTTCGTATGTTCCTTGAACCTCTGAATGGTGTCCTGTGGCCAGACAGTGGTCTCCTACCCCTGTAAGGTTATCTAGGTTCGTATGTTCCTTGAACCTCTGAATGGTGTCCTGTGGCCAGACAGTGGTCTCCTACCCCTGTAGGGTTATCTAGGTTCGTATGTTCCTTGAACCTCTGGCTGGTGTCCTGTGGCCAGACAGTGGTCTCCTACCCCTGTAGGTTAATCTAGGTTCGTATGTTCCTTGAACCTCTGGCTGGTGTCCTGTGGTCAGGCAGTGGTCTCCTACCCTTGTAGGGTTATCTAGGTTCGTATGTTCCTTGAACCTCGGAATGGTGTCCTGTGGCCAGACAGTGGTCTCCTACCCCTGTAGGTTTATCTAGGTTTGTATGTTCCTTGAACCTCTGAATGGTGTCCTGTGGCCAGACAGTGGTCTCCTACCCCTGTAGGTTTATCTAGGTTCGTATGTTCCTTGAACCTCTGAATGATGTCCTGTGGCCAGACAGTGGTCTCCTACCCCTGTAGGGTTATCTAGGTTCGTGTGTTCCTTGAACCTCTGGATGGTGTCCTGTGACCAGACAGTGGTCTCCTACCACTGTAGGGTTATCTAGGTTCGTATGTTCCTTGAACCTCTGGCTGGTGTCCTGTGGCCAGACAGTGGTCTCCTACCCCTGTAGGTTTATCTAGGTTCGTATGTTCCTTGAACCTCTGAATGGTGTCCTGTGGCCAGACAGTGGTCTCCTACCCCTGTAGGGTTATCTAGGTTCGTATGTTCCTTGAACCTCTGAATGGTGTCCTGTGGCCAGACAGTGGTCTCCTACCCCTGTAGGGTTATCTAGGTTCGTATGTTCCTTGAACCTCTGGCTGGTGTCCTGTGGCCAGACAGTGGTCTCCTACCCCTGTAGGGTTATCTAGGTTCGAGTGTTCCTTGAACCTCTGGATGGTGTCCTGTGGCCAGACAGTCGTCTCCTACCCCTGTAGGTTTATCTAGGTTCGTATGTTCCTTGAATCTCTTGATGGTGTCCTGTGGCCAGACAGTGGTCTCCTACCCCTGTAGGGTTATCTAGGTTCGTATGTTCCTTGCACCTCTGGCTGGTGTCCTGTGGCCAGACAGTGGTCTCCTACCCCTGTAGGGTTATCTAGGTTCGTGTGTTCCTTGAACCTCTGGATGGTGTCCTGTGGCCAGACAGTCGTCTCCTACCCCTGTATGTTTATCTAGGTTCGTATGTTCCTTGAACCTCTGAATGGTGTCCTGTGGCCAGACAGTGGTCTCCTACCCCTGTAGGGTTATCTAGGTTCGTATGTTCATTGAACCTCTGAATGGTGTCCTGTGGCCAGACAGTGGTCTCCTACCCCTGTAGGGTTATCTAGGTTCGTATGTTCCTTGAACCTCTGAATGGTGTCCTGTGGCCAGACAGTGGTCTCCTACCCCTGTAGGGTTATCTAGGTTCGTATGTTCCTTGAACCTCTGAATGGTGTCCTGTGGCCAGACAGTGGTCTCCTACCCCTGTAGGGTTATCTAGTTTCGTATGTTCCTTGAACCTCTGGCTGGTGTCCTGTGGCCAGACAGTGGTCTCCTACCCCTGTAGGTTTATCTAGGTTCGTATGTTCCTTGAACCTCTGAATGGTGTCCTGTGGCCAGGCAGTGGTCTCCTACCCCTGTAGGTTTATCTAGGTTCGTATGTTCCTTGAACCTCTGGCTGGTGTCCTGTGATCAGGCAGTGGTTTCCTACCCCTGTAGGTTTATCTAGGTTCGTATGTTCCCTGAACCTTTGGCTGAGTGTTCGTTTAGTCTCAGAGATGTATGAGTGTCTGCTGTTGTTGTCACATGTGATGTGGTAGATAGTCCCACACTGGTGTTCTTTCGGTGTCTTATCTTTCGGGTGAACTACCGCAGAACGAAGGGTTTGAGGGCTTATAGTACAGGTGCACATTGTGTGACTTGAAGATTCGTCCGAGTTATTCTGATAGCCCATACATTGTTCTGATAGCTAACCAGTAGTCCCAACATGGGTCAATTTGTGTTCGTTGTTTTAGAACAATTGTTATTTGTGGCTGGTAGTTTGTCTCTGGGAGGGGGAACCTCAAGGGCCCACTCCAGGTAGTTTCTCACTGGGAGGGGGAACCTCAATGGCCCACTCCAGGTAGTTTCTCACTGGGAGGGGGGACCTCAAGGGCCCACTCCAGGTAGTTTCTCACTGGGAGGGGGAACCTCAAGGGCCCACTCCAGGTAGTTTCTCACTTGGAGGGGGAACCTCAAGGACCCACTCCAGGTAGTTTCTCACTGGGAGGGGGAACTCAAGGGCCCACTCCGGGTAGTCGTTGGCTCCCAGGGCGTTACGGACATGTGTAAGCTCTGCTTTTCTGTCTGCAACAGTGGTGACGTATTGCTGTGCCCTGTTGGTGAGTGTGTGCGCAACTGGTCGTTAATTCATTAAGACATGATGTAATCTGAAGTTAAGGTATTGGTTGATGTGTGTAGGCTTCCTATATATAGTAAGCTTTGCGGATGCACTGTCAAGTATATGCATGAGATCCAGGAATGGTAGTTTTTGGTCTTTCTCTGGCTCGATGATGAACTTAATGTGTGGATCGATGTTGTTGATATGTTCAGTGAACTCATCCATGTCGTACTCATGAAGTACAGTGAATGTGTCATCCACATAGTAGAGAAGTGCTGTAGAGAGGGCTAGTTCTTAACCAGATTATTCTGTTGAGGTGCTGTAGAGAGGGCTAGTTCTTAACCAGATTATTCTGTTGAGGTGCTGTGGAGAGGGCTAGTTCTTAACCAGATTATTCTGTTGAGGTGCTGTAGAGAGGGCTAGTTCTTAACCAGATTATTCTGTTGAGGTGCTGTAGAGAGGGCTAGTTCTTAACCAGATTATTCTGTTGAGGTGCTGTAGAGAGGGCTAGTTCTTAACCAGATTATTCTGTTGAGGTGCTGTAGAGAGGGCTAGTTCTTAAACAGCTTATTCTGTTGAGGTGCTGTAGAGAGGGCTAGTTCTTAACCAGATTATTCTGTTGAGGTGCTGTAGAGAGGGCTAGTTCTTAACCAGATTATTCTGTTGAGGTGCTGTAGAGAGGGCTAGTTCTTAACCAGATTATTCTGTTGAGGTGCTGTAGAGAGGGCTAGTTCTTAACCAGATTATTCTGCCAGAATCTGAGCCACAACACTGGTCATCAGTGCGTAAACAAGGTCTGCAGTAGATGGGCCAAAACATTGCATTCGTTTCAGTTTTTGCTTCAAAGTAAGTGTAAATTATTACTTTCTAATGGAATCTTGGAGCCATGAACTTTACATTTCATACCGGTATCTTGTTTTTTTATATATTGTGTATGGTTATGTATGGTATACCATAGTTTACCTGTTTCAAAACATCATGGTAGTTTACCATAGTTTACCTGTTTCCAAACATCATGGTAGTTTACCATAGTTTACCTGTTTCCAAACATCATGGTAGTTTACCATAGTTTACCTGTTTCCAAACATCATGGTAGACCATGGTTTCCATGTTATATCATGGTATTTTGTCATGGTTTACCTGTTTCAATAAACCATGATGTTTTCCATGGTATAATGTCATAAGCGCTTTACACACACCCCAGCAGACCAGTTCATTCCAGTGCCAACTTTACACACACCCCAGCAGACCAGTTCATTCCAGTGCCGACTTTACACACACCCCAGCAGACCAGTTCATTCCAGTGCCAACTTTACACACACCCCAGCAGACCAGTTCATTCCATTGCCAACTCGACTTTTCTGGGAAGTATTCAGCCATGCTGTGCATTTACTGCACAAAGACAATTCGTTCATATGTCCACACTGTCTATTGCCAGGGACTCCTGAGTAAACTGGAGCAACCTGGAGTAAACTGGAGCAACATGGAGTAAACTGGAGCAACCTGGAGTAAACGAAATTGCCCAAGCTTTGAAATGGCAGTAAGAAAATTTGAAATTGGGTTCTCTCGATTGAGTGTCCTGATGATCTGACTACTGAGCCGCCATATATATATATATATTTGATTACTTACTATTTAATTCTTTACCCTGACCTTGTGGGCGAGGCGGCTCAGTAGTCAGATCATCGGGACACTCAATCGAGAGAACCCAATTTCAAATTCTCTTGCTGCGATTTTGAAGAAAATTGTAATTCATGGTGACACAACATTGTCATAATGGTGACAAATCATTGTCACCTTGACACAATGCCATCATGATGACAACACTCATCATTGTGACATAACATTGTCACCTTCACAATGTCATCATGGTGACACAACACTGTTACCTTGACATTATCATCATGGTGACATGACATTGTCACCTTAACAATGATGCAACATTGTCACCTTGACACTATGTCATCACAGTGACACAACATTGTCACAATGTGTCAACCCTGTTCCTGTCTAATAACTGAATTCTTTGCTATCACATAATGTTTCACTTATGGCTTTGCAGATTAAAAATTATGTATTAATCAATAGTGACATCTAGATAAACATCTGTGAGCCATACCATGCCATAATAAAATTAAACAAGGGCAAAACAGGTTCTCTAAATTTAAACCATGCTGCCCCAAATTGTTTACTACAAGGGATCCACAAAATGGTTAGACTACATGAAACAGAAATAAGCGGCACCTTCATTAAGAACATATTCGATGAGATCATCTTCCCTTTGGTTGGTTCCCCTGCAGGCAGCAGTCATGTCTTCCCACAGGCTGCAAAGGCAAGAGACGTGCAAGTTCTCTAACATCCACAACTGTTTGTTGCTCTCAATTTCCGTAATTAACTTACATTTTTATCTTGGACATTTTAATTAAATCTAGACACAATGTTGATTTGGCCCAACTGCATCTTGAACTCTGTTTGCGGCAATGATCAGTGAAAACTCTCAAATTAGTTGCTTTATATAAATAAAGTGTGTGCATGCATCGACATGGGATAGCACAGCAAACTGGAAAATTAGGACATAATTTTTTATGGTGTTTCACAATTAGGACATATGGCGTGTTTACAATACCCCGGGTACTTCACAATTAGGACATATGGCGTGTTTACAATACCCCAGGTACTTCACAATTAGGACACGTGGTGTGTTTACAATACCCAGGTACTTCACAATTAGGACACATGGTGTGTTTACAATACCCGGGTACTTCACAATTAGGACATATGGTGTGTTTACAATACCCCAGGTACTTCACAATTAGGACATATGGTGTGTTTGCAATACCCCAGGTACTTCACAATTAGGACATATGGTGTGTTTACAATACCCAGGTACTTCACAATTAGGAGATAAAACTGTACATATATTTTTGTTGAAATTTAAGTTGAGGTAGTCAAACTTTTTCAGCCTGTTATTTCTTATTTTAAATGAAACAATCATAAGAACTTTATACTATGAACATTTAACTGAAAAATATTTGATGTCCTAACAATGATTTGACCGAACCACTAAATTCCTTGTGCCCACATGTGCCCCCCCATACCCCTGTGTACCCCCTGTGCCCCATGTGCCTCCCCATACAACTATGTACCCCCCTGTGCCCCCGTGTGCCCCCCATATCCCTATGTGCCCTCACCATTGATACTTAGCACCTGACTGTCTCCGTGTTTACCTTGATGTCCCACCTTCAGTAATGCTCAATTCCTCCAGACTTTCTCCTTCCTTCTCTCCATCTTCCTCCCAGTTCCCTTCCCCCAGGGGTACAATGCCCACTTCCATTACTCCACTGACTCCATCCTCTCCAGGGGAGACAGCTCCACTCTCCTCAGTCCCTGCCTCTCCTCCTCTCTCGTCACTCCCTTCCCTTGTCTCTCCAGCACAGGGGAGTTCACTCATCCTTTCTTTTCTGTGTTCTTCTGCAGACTGTCTTCGTGCAATAAACAGTTCATAATTGCCAATGCATAGAGCCAGGATCTGTTTATTGGTGCGCACTCGACCAGCCACAAACACAAAGTCCTGGAACACAATCTGTCAATTAGTGTGCACTGAACCAGCCACAGACACAAAGTCTTGCAACACAATCTGTCCATTAGTGCACACTTCACCAGCCACAGACACAAAGTCTTGCAACACGATCTGTCTATTAGTGCACACTTCACCAGCCATAGACACAAAGTCCTGGAACACAATCTGTCTATTAGTGCACACTGGACCAGCCACAAACACAAAGTCCTGGAACACGATCTGTCTATTAGTGCACACTGGACCAGCCACAAACACAAAGTCTTGCAACGCAATCTGTCTATTAGTGCACACTGGACCTGCCACAAACACAAAGTCTTGCGACACAATCTGTCTATTAGTGCACACTGGACCAACAACAAACACAAAGTCTTGCAACACAATATGTCTATTAGTGCACACTCGACCAGCCACAAACACTAACTCTTGCAACACAATATGTCTATTAGTGTGCACTTAACCAGCCGCAAACACAAAGTCCTGCAACACAATATGTCTATTAGTGTGCACCCGACCAGCCACAAACACAAAGTCCTGCAACACAATATGTCTATTAGTGCACACCCGACCAGCCACAAACACAAAGTCCTGCAACACAATATGTCTATTAGTGCACACTCGACCAGCCACAAACACAAAGTCCTGCAACACAACCATAGATGTTTGTACAACTAGACTGACACTGAAAGATCTGCCTCCTTGTGTTGATAGCATGATGAATAACAAAGCGCACACATTTAAGTATGTTTGTTTTAACTTATAGCAGCACTGTACCACATGCAGAACTTAAGTAGATGTTTGTTATAACTTATAGCTGCACTGTACAACGTGCAGAATTAAGTAGATGTTTGTTCCAACTTATAGCTGCACTGTACAATGGGCAGAACTGAATTAGATGTTTTTTACAACTAATAGTAGCACTGTACAATGGGCGGAACTTAAGTAGATGTTTGTTCCAACTTATAGCAGCACTGTACAATATGCAGAACTGAAGTAGATATTTGTTCCAACTTATAGCTGCACTGTACAACGTTCAGATCTTAAGTAGATGTTTGTTCCAACTTATAGCTGCACTGTACAATGTGCAGATCTTAAGTAGATGTTTGTTCCAACTTATAGCAGCACTGTACAATGGATATAACTTAAGTAAATGTTTGTTCCAACTTATAGCTGCTCTGTACAATGTGCAGATCTTAAGTAGATATTTGTTCCAACTTATAGCTGCACTGTACAACGTGCAGAACTTAAGTAGATGTTTGTTCCAGATTAAAGCTTATTTAGGTAAATCAATCTATGTTTTGTAATACAGACTGCAATTTAATCTATGTTTTCATCTATTTATAGTTCCGAGATATAAAACCTTAAGACCAATATGTCTGTAACATTGAACAAGTTCAGAACATAGGAATAATTAATTAGAGTATTTCATTCTATCATATTCCACTGCTTGATTTTTTTTATTAATTAAATATCCATGCCAGCAGTTTTTAAATTAATACTGTGAATACAGAATATTAGGAGGTAATGTTTGTCTCACTGGTGAAGTCTTCTGCACCATCTTAACAGTGAAGGTCTTCCCACTGAAGGCCGTGGAGAGAATGTCACCCCAGAGAAACACGACAGCCGACTCTTGGCTACAACAGGTGACATATGGGACAACATTATCTAGCACTGAGGGATGTCTGAACATTAGGAACCACAGATAGAGCTAATTAACAAAATATGCAATAATATTTCTGCTTTCGGTTCATCTTCATATTATAACCATGATAGTGCATTTCTTGAACATTGCTGATATATTAATCATAATTACCTCTCAAGAAACTTGAAGTTTGTTCTGGATATTTCGACTGCATCTCGCAGTCTTCTTCAGCAGACTGAAGTTACGGATGTGTCACATGACCAATGTCATGTGACACAAGCTGGAGTAGGACTGGTGGGAGCTCCTGGCCGACATCTCGGTTCAGCGTAGGTTTCTTTCTGTGGATGTTAATCGCCTCCTTTATTTTTCTCCTGTGCCAGTTCTCCTCGTGGTCTAGAATATTGACGTCCTTCATCGAGCACTGATGGCCTGTGTTCAGTTTGTGTTCACTTATAGCTGATAGGGGTTGGCGACAAGATAGATGTTCTTTGATTCTTGTGCCAAGTGTTCTGGCTGTTTCTCCTATATAGTGTTGGTCACATTCTGGGCATTGTATGTCATATACAACCCCACACTTTGCTGCCTTTGCTGTTCTGTCTTTTGGGTGTACCAACAGTGACCTCAGGGTGTTGATAGGTTTGTGGTAAACCGGGATGTTATAGGACTTGAAAATTCTTGCTACTTGTTCTGATAGTTTACTAATGTATGGCAGACCTATGGCATGTTGTCTTCTGCTTGTTTCTGTGGTGGTGTTCTCCTTCCTTCTCATTGGTTGCGTGGTGTTAAACATCCAAGTTTTGTAACCGTTTGCTTTCAGCACTTTCTTGATGTGGTCCACCTCTGTGTTCTTGTCTTCTTCTTCCGTTATCAGGTTTTCTGCCCTTTGGAGGAGTGTCCTGACACGGACCTATATTTGAACTGGGATTCTAATCACCACCTAGAACACAAACGATCAGTGAAAGAACATCTATCTTGTCGCCAACCCCTATCAGCTATAAGTGAACACAAACTGAACACAGGCCATCAGTGCTCGATGAAGGACGTCAATATTCTAGACCACGAGGAGAACTGGCACAGGAGAAAAATAAAGGAGGCGATTAACATCCACAGAAAGAAACCTACGCTGAACCGAGATGTCGGCCAGGAGCTCCCACCAGTCCTACTCCAGCTTGTGTCACATGACATTGGTCATGTGACACATCCGTAACTTCAGTCTGCTGAAGAAGACTGCGAGATGCAGTCGAAATATCCAGAACAAACTTCAAGTTTCTTGAGAGGTAATTATGATTAATATTAATAACCAAGAAACCGGATCATCTATCCATTTAAGGATTGCTGGTATAGTTATGTAAATAATGTCCATATTATTACAATTATTAATATATAATATGCTTATTAATATATAATATTACAATCATTAATATATAATATTACGATTATCACCATTATTTTTATTTAGTGTAATGTGGGGCATGTTCCCATCCCTATGGTATGCGCCCTAGCTAGTGATCTTTTTATGCTGTGCGTGTAGTGTGTATGTTTAGTGTGCGTGTAGTGTCTGTGTAGTGTGTGTCTAGTGTGTGTGTAGTGTGTGGGTAGTGTGTGTGTAGTGTGTGGGTAGTGTGTGGGTAGTGTGTGTGTGTGTAGTGTGTGTGTAGTGTGCATGTAGTGTGCGTGTAGTGGTTAACAGTATCCAGGCTACAACTCCAATAAGAATATAATACTCTGGGTTGTGGGACATAACACATGATTGTGGTCTGAAACCACAAACCAGTGTATTCAATGTGTGCAGACATGCCCCACCTTCCCTATATAGTTAGTGGTAATGCACATAGTTTATTCTGAGAGTTTCATAGCTCCACATATGTAGATCTAGTCTGAAATTCTCAAGAGCTAACTCCATTTTCCTATTCAGTGCCTCAACATGACTCACCTGTTCCTGCCGTGGATCCTCACTCCTAGGGCGCTCAATCCTAGCATTAACCCTTTACCTACAACATTACTCACCTGTTCCTGCCATGGATACTCACTCCTAGGGCGCTCACTCCTAGTGTTAACCCTTTACCTACAACATGACTCACCTATTCCTGCCGTGGATCTTCACTCCTAGGGCGCTCAATCCTAGCATTAACCTTTTACCTACAACATGACTCACCTGTTCCTGCCATGGATACTCACTCCTAGGGCGCTCACTCCTAGTGTTAACCCTTTACCTACAACATGACTCACCTATTCCTGCCGTGGATCCTCACTCCTAGGGCGCTCACTCCTAGCATCAACCCTTTACCTACAACATGACTCACCTGTTCCTGCCATGGATACTCACTCCTAGGGCGCTCACTCCTAGTGTTAACCCTTTACCTACAACATGACTCACCTGTTCATGCCGTGGACCCTCATCCCTATAGCACTCACTCCTAGTGTTAACCCTTTTCCTACAACATGACTCACCTGTTCCTGCCATGGACCCTCATCCCTAGGGCGCTCACTCCCAGCGTTAACCCTTTACCACCTTTTGTCCTGACATCAAAATTGCTGACCCCGAACCCATCGGTCTGCTGAGCCAACTTGACATATTCCAACATGGCTGACTGCCTGTGGGACATGAAACATTCTCTTTTGGACATTTACCTCAAAACAATATATAGTTGATTGATGTCTGTGATAAAACTATACTCTATATAGTACTGCTATTAATGTTTACTTTTGTATATGATCTGTTGTCAGAACAGGCAATAAAATGTGAACATATAATAATATTGCTTCAAACAGCAACAAAATCTAATGTGTATGCCTTCAGTATAATCATCTGTGTACTATAATCGTCTGTATTTTGTGTAAAAAAAAATTTCTCACAATACAGGCAAAGATTTTTAGATGTAGTAAACACATTAATTTGTAGTGCTTTTTAAAATTAGATGTAATAAACAAGTTAATTTGTAGTGCTTGTTAAAATTTATACATTTTATATTAGTTGTTGGTTGTTTTATAAGAAATAAAAAATTGTGATAGACTGAGATAATCTTATGAAATACTTGTAAACTTGCATTTTTAAATCAGTTTCTC
This sequence comes from Lamellibrachia columna, assembly GCA_963662155.1. NCBI lineage: Eukaryota > Metazoa > Annelida > Polychaeta > Sabellida > Siboglinidae > Lamellibrachia > Lamellibrachia columna. The sequence continues at coordinate 1,397,063 of OY759270.1, read as the reverse complement.
TGTGTGTTAAAATATATTTCTTTCTAGAAGTTGTAGGAGAGACTATGTCAGTCCTTACGTGTTCATTCCTTTCAGGCTCTCATACAGACGGACCACTTGGAGCTTCCACTGGGTATCAGTGACGTCCCATTGGTTGGTCCCGCTGAAGAAGATGACACGAGATGCGATGTTTGACTTGGCGGTGAACACTTTGCAGCAATAACTAGAGCAGATATATTATGTTCAACATCATAGAACACCGGCCATATATTTTATGTGAACATTTATGTTATCTTTACCACATCGGTAACACCAAAACAAGTCACTTAGCAGGGGTAATGTACTGTCCTGCTCCAGGGGTAATGTATTGTCCTGCTCCAGGGGTAATGTACTGTCCTGCTCCAGGGGTAATGTACTGTCCTGCTCCAAGGGTAATGTACTGTCCTGCTCCAAGGGTAATGTACTGTCCTGCTCCAGGGGTGGTGTACTGTCCTGCTCCAGGGGTAATGTACTGTTCTGCTCCAGGGGTGGTGTACTGTCCTGCTCCAGGGGTAATGTACTGTCCTGCTCCAGGGGTGGTGTACTGTCCTGCTCCAAGGCTAATGTATTGTCCTGCTCCAGGGGTAATGTACTGTTCTGCTCCAGGGGTGGTGTACTGTTTTGCTCCAAGTGAATGTGTATGCCTTCAGTATAATCATCTGTGTACTATAATCATCTGTATTTTGTGTAAAAAAATTTACTGTCCTGCTCCAGGGGTAATGTACTGTTCTGCTCCAGGGGTGGTGTACTGTCCTGCTCCAGGGGTGGTGTACTGTCCTGCTCCAGGGGTGATGTACTGTCCTGCTCCAGGGGTAATGTACTGTTCTGCTCCAGGGGTGGTGTACTGTTCTGCTCCAAGGGTAATGTACTGTCCTGCTCCAGGGGTGGTGTACTGTCCTGCTCCAGGGGTGGTGTACTGTCCTGCTCCAGGGGTGATGTACTGTCCTGCTCCAGGGGTGATGTACTGTTCTGCTCCAGGGGTGGTGTACTCTCCTGCTCCAGGGGTAATGTACTGTTCTGCTCCAGGGGTGGTGTACTGTTCTGCTACAAGGGTAATGTACTGTCCTGCTCCAGGGGCGGTGTACTGTCCTGCTCCAGGGGTGATGTACTGTTCTGCTCCAGGGGTGGTGTACTCTCCTGCTCCAGGGGTAATGTACTGTCCTGCTCCAGGGGTAATGTACTGTCCTGCTCCAAGGGTGATGTACTGTCCTGCTCCAGGGGTAATGTACTGTCCTGCTCCAGGGGTGGTTGCTAGACCCTCTTCCCCCGATCACTAAATACCTTGTTTTAATGTTTGTATCAAATCAAACTTTGGGTAAATTAGTCATTAACTTTTTGTTAGATGTAATTTTATCTTTGATATTAGAGTGACCACTGATAATTTTATAATTGATAAAGGACATTAAAAAGGGATTCATGTAATTTGTTAGTATTTCCTCAAATACTCTATTTAATGGGTGAGTGTTTTGCGAATGAATAATACCTTTATTTTAATGCTGAGTTAGTTCCCTCTCTGCAGTAAATAGCCCAGTAACAGACACTGACTAGTGCTGGGTGACTTCCTCGCACTAATTGACGTTAGTCATCTGGGCTTCAAATGTCGCTGGTAGACTTGGCACAGTGCCAAGTAGAAGACTGACAGAGTGTCAGAGTGTCAGAGCCACCTTACTGACACTCAACAACAGGATGGTTCTCAGGATGAACTCAGCCAGGACACCCTCAGTAAGGACACCCTCAGTCAGGACACCCTCAGGTCAGGACACCCTCAGCCAGATAATTACAACGGAGGAAGACAGTCTGAGTGAGACCACCCACCTGAGTGGCAGACTGACCTCCATCCAGTCCTGGTCAGTGTTCAGGTTTTGGTCCGAGTGTGTGGCCTGGAGTGCATGAGCAGCCAGTTGAATAGCTACTTCTACTGGACACTGGAGTGACGAGGTCATCACGGCCTGCTGGACCTCCAGGTACACTTGTCTCTGTGACATGACATGGTGAAACCTCCACATTACAACCAACATCACAATCTCACAACACAATCTCACATCACAATCTCACATTATTATTTCACATCACAATCTCACACATCTCACAATCTCACAGGCAATGTGAACCTATATGACAATATCACAGGCAATGTGAACCTGTATTACAATCTCACAGGCAATTAGAACCTGTATTGCAATCTCAAGGTGGTGTTAAAAGTGTATAAAAATAACTGAGCAATGTTAAATGTTATAATAAGCAACTAAAGGAAACACGTTTTGTAATGACTGGTTCCTGTGGTCAAGTATTGTAAAGTCCAGCTGATGCAGGCGAAAATAAAAGAAAGGATTGATCTTGGAGTAAACCTAGCGTTGCACCAGAGAGGCTGGATCAGTCAGCTCCTCCGCATCTTCTGGGTAGAATCTCACTCGCAGTTTCAACTGAACGGGTCTCTTCTTTCCGACGTCCTGTGACAACACCTGCAACAACAACGTGTGTGTCTGGGTCACTTCTCACAGACACAACTCTACAGACTGGCAGCCCTGTGACAACACCTGCAACAACAACGTGTTTCTGGGTTAATTTCTAATAGACACAATTTTACAGACTGGCAGCCCTGTGACAACACCTGCAACAACAACGTGTTTCTGGGTTCATTTCTCACAGACATAACTCTACAGACTGCCAGTGTCTATGCCAACAACTCACTGTGCAGGTTCTCACTAAACTAGTCATGTCAAACTCATAAATGTCAAACAGAATCTTAAACTAAAGTGGATCACCCATGTTACGTGTGAATACAAATGAATTAGTTATATAAATCGAAATACATGCATGCACGCACACAGATACACACATACACAAACGTACACACGCACGCATGCACACACTCACACACACAAATTAAATTAAATATATAAGAATAACTATTGTGTGTAATTCGATAATTTAGTGGATCTAGACAAAATACAGCTACGAGGATACAATGTGGGTGAAATGTCAGAGAGGAAGCAATGGTAGTTGGTCTGTCCCAGTGGTGTATCTAGGATCTCACAAATGGAGGGTGCAAAGGGGGAAGTAATGGTAGTTGGTCTGTTCCGGTGGTGTATCTAGGATCTCACAAATGGAGGGTGCAAAGGGGGAAGCAATGGTAGTTGGTCTGTCCCAGTGGTGTATCTAGGATCTCACAAATGGAGGGTGCAAAGAAGGAAGCAATGGTGGTTGGTCTGTTCCGGTGGTGTATCTAGGATCTCACAAATGGAGGGTGCAAAGGGGGAAGCAATGGTGGTTGGTCTGTTCCGGTGGTGTATCTAGGATCTCACAAATGGAGGGTGCAAAGGGGGAAGCAATGGTAGTTGGTCTGTCCCAGTGGTGTATCTAGGATCTCACAAATGGAGGGTGCAAAGGAGGAAGCAATGGTGGTTGGTCTGTTCCGGTGGTGTATCTAGGATCTCACAAATGGAGGGTGCAAAGGAGGAAGCAATGGTAGTTGGTCTGTCCCAGTGGTGTATCTAGGATCTCACAAATGGAGGGTGCAAAGGAGGAAGCAATGGTGGTTGGTCTGTTCCGGTGGTGTATCTAGGATCTCACAAATGGAGGGTGCAAAGAAGGAAGCAATGGTGGTTGGTCTGTTCCGGTGGTGTATCTAGGATCTCACAAATGGAGGGTGCAAAGGGGGAAGCAATGGTAGTTGGTCTGTTCCGGTGGTGTATCTAGGATCTCACAAATGGAGGGTGCAAAGGGGGAAGCAATGGTAGTTGGTCTGTCCCAGTGGTGTATCTAGGATCTCACAAATGGAGGGTGCAAAGGAGGAAGCAATGGTGGTTGGTCTGTTCCGGTGGTGTATCTAGGATCTCACAAATGGAGGGTGCAAAGGAGGAAGCAATGGTAGTTGGTCTGTCCCAGTGGTGTATCTAGGATCTCACAAATGGAGGGTGCAAAGGAGGAAGCAATGGTGGTTGGTCTGTTCCGGTGGTGTATCTAGGATCTCACAAATGGAGGGTGCAAAGAAGGAAGCAATGGTGGTTGGTCTGTTCCGGTGGTGTATCTAGGATCTCACAAATGGAGGGTGCAAAGGGGAAGCAATGGTAGTTGGTCTGTTCCGGTGGTGTATCTAGGATCTCACAAATGGAGGGTGCAAAGGGGGAAGCAATGGTAGTTGGTCTGTCCCAGTGGTGTATCTAGGATCTCACAAATGGAGGGTGCAAAGGAGGAAGCAATGGTGGTTGGTCTGTTCCGGTGGTGTATCTAGGATCTCACAAATGGAGGGTGCAAAGGGGGAAGCAATGGTAGTTGGTCTGTCCCAGCAGTGTATCTAGGATCTCACAAATGGAGGGTGCAGAGGGGGAAGTAATGGTAGTTGGTCTGTCCCAGTAGTGTATCTAGGATCTCACAAATGGAGGGTGCAAAGGGGGAAGCAATGGTAGTTGGTCTGTCCCAGTGGTGTATCTAGGATCTCACAAATGGAGGGTGCAAAGGAGGAAGCAATGGTAGTTGGTCTGTCCCGGTGGTGTGTCTATGATCTCACAAATGGAGGGTGCGAAGGGGGAAGCAATGGTGGTTGGTCTGTTCCGGTGGTGTATCTAGGATCTCACAAATGGAGGGTGCAAAGGGGGAAGCAATGGTGGTTGGTCTGTCCCAGTGGTGTGTCTAGGATCTCACAAATGGAGGGTGCAAAGGGGGAAGCAATGGTAGTTGGTCTGTCCCAGTGGTGTGTCTAGGATCTCACAAATGGAGGGTGCAAAGGGGGAAGTAATGGTAGTTGGTCTGTCTCGGTGGTGTATCTAGGATCTCACAAATGGAGGGTGCAAAGGGGGAAGCAATGGTAGTTGGTCTGTCCCAGTGGTGTATCTAGGATCTCATAAATGGAGGGTGCAAAGGGGGAAGCAATGATAGTTGGTCTGTCCCAGTGGTGTATCTAGGATCTCACAAATGGAGGGTGCAAAGGGGGAAGCAATGGTAGTTGGTCTGTCCCCGTGGTGTATCTAGGATCTCACAAATTGAGGGTGCAAAGGGGGAAGCAATGGTAGTTGGTCTGTCCCAGCGGTGTATCTAGGATCTCACAAATTGAGGGTGCAAAGGGGGAAGCAATGGTAGTTGGTCTGTCCCAGTGGTGTATCTAGGATCTCACAAATGGAGGGTGCAAAGGGGGAAGCAATGGTAGTTGGTCTGTCCTGGTGGTGTATCTAGGATCTCACAAATTGAGGGTGCAAAGGGGGAAGCAATGGTAGTTGGTCTGTCCCAGTGGTGTATCTAGGATCTCACAAATGGAGGGTGCAAAGGAGGAAGCAATGGTAGTTGGTCTGTCCTGGTGGTGTATCTAGAATCTCACAAATTGAGGGTGCAAAAGGGGAAGCAATGGTAGTTGGTCTGTCCTAGTGGTGTATCTAGGATCTCACAAATGGAGGGTGCAAAGGGGGAAGCAATGGTAGTAGGTCTGTCCCAGTGGTGTATCTAGGATCTCACAAATGGAGGGTGCAAAGGGGGAAGCAATGGTAGTTGGTCTGTCCCGGTGGTGTGTCTAGGATCTCACAAATGGAGGGGGCAAGGGGGGCCACACTTAGTCACCCACTAGTTTACCATACTACATGTGGAACAACAGCATGGATGGATCCATGTGGGATCAAGTGGAACAACAACATGGATGGATCCACAGGGGATCATGTGGAATAACGACATGGATGGATCTGCAGGGATCATGTGGAACAAAAATATGGTTTTGTCTGAAGGGATCGTGGAACAATAATATGGGTAGATATGCTGGATCACATGGAACACTAATATGAATGGATCCACTGGGGATCATGTGGAACAACATATTGAACTATGATTTGGATAGATCTGCAGGATCATGTGGAACAGGATAGCCGGGATGGTGAACTCCTAGCATGCACAAGAAGAATGGGAATACACAATTTGCCCTGGTTTATATAACCTTCTTCCTCAGACTCAGCCAAGCGTGAAGTTTCTTCCTGTCTGTGTAGCAAAGACCGAATGGCCACACTTGTCTCAGTCCAACTAGTAGCGCCACCTGCAGGCAAACAGTGGAACTACATGACATCCCAAATGTTTCAAACACTGACACAAAATATATTGTTCAATTTGAGTTCCAAGGTAATTGTGGATCTGATCCGAATTAATAATAATAATATATTTTTTATATAGTGCCTCATCTTAATAATTGTTCTGGAGCGCTGTACAATGTTTCATAAAATCAAATAACTGAATAAATAATGTAAGCTATTTAAATAATTGTAACATCACATATGTATATATTTAAAATTGATATATGCATAGGTAAATATACATATACAGGCTGTAAATAAATAAAAACAATTAATAATTATCTAAGATCAGATAAGTATAGAGATAAATAATTAAATTAGAACACTTTAGAATCACGACTATAAATAACAATTGCTAAATGTTAAATAATCTAAAAGAAATAGTTATATTAAAAACAATCACGTATGCGCTCATGTAAAGCTAGTCTGTATAAAAACAAAAACTAACCAATATGTGTACAATAAGAAATATGAATTAAAAATCTGTCAACAAAATAACTATTTCTATAAACATAAAACACAATGCTAAAGAAGATTAATTGTGAATGGTTTACAAAATTAATTAGAGTATGCGACCAATGCTTAAGTCATGTTTGGTGCAACTAGACTTCTCAGTTAGAAAAACTGGTTAAATGTCATCAGAATTAATTAGTTATATGCTATTTTGACAACATTTAAACCAGTTGTGCATTGATCAGTGCATCAACTGACCTGTTCAAACAGCTGCATTCCTGTGGTGGATGATGAAACTGTGAAGTTGTAGACAGCGGTCAGCGTGTCCACTTGGACATTTGTCTGACAAGACACAGACGAGTGCTGATCAACAGCTATGGTAGCTGTGCATGACATTTCATATTTGTAATCAGCTCTCTCAAACATAGCCGCTTGGAAATATTATAAAAACATACTGTCAAGATTCTTGTTACCATATCATCATGATATAGTCATCCAGAGAACGGGTCTCATAGAAGTTGTTCACAATATTTCTATGTTGGTGTTTGTCCTGTATAACTGTTTCAAGTTCAGTAACTGTTGTCCCAAATTCAGATGCAGGGTTGTAGTTGGATAGGTTAGGCTCCCTGGTTTCCCTCTCCATAGTTTTGTTGCTAAGTAACCAGCTCCTTCAGTAACCAGCTCCCCCACTCCCCAAAGGTTCTGGTCAAGTTCATGATTTTGCTGTAACCTGCCTTCATGATAAGGAACAGTGTAAATCTTATTGTTATATTTACCTACTAAAAAACTTATCAAGTTTCACAATTCAACTATCATAGAAAATGATAACATTTACAAATAATCTTGCGTGAATATTTGCTTCATATGTACATTGTCACAATGTGGAACTTTTACCTTTCCTTTTTCTTTCTGCCTCTTCGTTGCATCCATTGTTTCTCCTTCCACTTGTACACTCCCTCTGGTTATTTCTGGAACAGATTCTTAATTGCAACTGTAGCGCCCGGATCAAGTGACACCCAGGCCGCCTATCAGATCACAACTTCTGCCAGAAATCTCCTGCGTCCGTTTATTAAACTTGGTTTAATTTAGACCAGATATCGGATATTATCTACACAACATCAGGGATTTGATCGTCCAGAATGTATCTGCAGAGGAGCTTCGCCTTTGTGGTTTGATAATTTTTTTTCATTACCTCACGGTCTCTGGTTAAGAGCAGAGTCAATGCTCATTACCTTGTGGTCTCTGGTTAAGAGCAGAGTCAATGCTCATTACCTCATAGTCTCTGGTTAAGAGCAGAGTCAATGCTCATTACCTCGTGGTATCTGGTTAAGCGCAGAGTCAATGCTCATTACCTCATGGTCTCTGGTTAAGAGCAATGCTCTTTACCTCATTCAATTAGCATTAAAATGCTTCTTTTTGTAGAAAAGGTTTTAAGTTAATGTTGATTTTTGCTGTAAATATAAGGTAAATTGAACATACGTTTGAAGAATAGGAGTTATATTATATCACTGTCTTCTGTCATGCTCTAGATGACATGCACACACACATGGACGCATGCACGCACGCACACATGCATGCATGCACGCATGCACACCTACATTTCATGATCAGTTTCTGCCCCACTTCATCTGAACACACCTAGCTCTGTAAATAAACAGACAAGTCCACACACAAGGGAAATGGAAAGGGAAATGGAACATTTACATATTGACCAGCTTCATAATCTAGAAGATTGAAAGTCTAGCAGTAACGTCACTGCCTGATGGACTCACTGTCCAAAGGGACTTACTGTCCCTCTAGGAGGCTGGTCAGTTCACACAGTCCAATGCATTTACTGTCCCTCTAGGAGGCTGGTCAGGTCACATTGTCCAAGGCATTTACTGTCCCTCTAGGAGGCTGGTCAGGTCACACAGTCCAATGCATTTACTGTCCCTCTAGGAGGCTGGTCAGGTCATATTGTCCAAGGCATTTACTGTCCCTCTAGGAGGCTGGTCAGGTCACACAGTCCAAGGAATTTACTGTTCCTCTAGGAGGCTGGTCAGGTCACACAGTCCAATGCATTTACTGTCCCTCTAGGAGGCTGGTCAGGTCACACAGTCCAAGGAATTTACTGTTCCACTAGGAGGCTGGTCAGGTCACACAGTCCAAGGCATTTACTGTTCCTCTAGGAGGCTGGTCAGGTCACACAATCCAAGGCATTTACTGTTCCTCTAGGAGGCTGGTCAGGTCATATTATCCAAGGCATTTACTGTGCCTCTAGGAGGCTGGTCAGGTCAAACAATCCAAGGAATTTACTGTTCCTCTAGGAGGCTGGTCAGGTCACACAGTCCAATGCATTTACTGTCCCTCTAGGAGGCTGGTCAGGTCATATTGTTCAAGGCATTTACTGTCCCTCTAGGAGGCTGGTCAGGTCACACAGTCCAAGGAATTTACTGTTCCTCTAGGAGGCTGGTCAGGTCACACAGTCCAATGCATTTACTGTCCCTCTAGGAGGCTGGTCAGGTCATATTGTTCAAGGCATTTACTGTCCCTCTAGGAGGCTGGTCAGGTCACACAATCCAATGCATTTACTGTCCCTCTAGGAGGCTGGTCAGGTCATATTGTCCAAGGCATTTACTGTCCCTCTAGGAGGTTGGTCAGGTCACACTGTCCAATGCATTTACTGTCCCTCTAGGAGGCTGGTCAGATCACACTGTTCAATGCATTTACTGTCCCTCTAGGAGGCTGGTCAGGTCACACAATCCAAGGAATTTACTGTTCCTCTAGGAGGCTGGTCAGGTCACACAGTCCAAGGAATTTATTGTCCCTCTAGGAGGCTGGTCAGGTCACACAGTCCAAGGAATTTACTGTTCCACTAGGAGGCTGGTCAGGTCACACAGTCCAAGGCATTTACTGTTCCTCTAGGAGGCTGGTCAGGTCACACAATCCAAGGCATTTACTGTTCCTCTAGGAGGCTGGTCAGGTCATATTGTCCAAGGCATTTACTGTCCCTCTAGGAGGCTGGTCAGGTCACACAATCCAAGGAATTTACTGTTCCTCTAGGAGGCTGGTCAGGTCACACAGTCCAAGGAATTTACTGTTCCTCTAGGAGGCTGGTCAGGTCACACAGTCCAATGCATTTACTGTCCCTTTAGGAGGCTGGTCAGGTCATATTGTCCAAGGCATTTACTGTCCCTCTAGGAGGCTGGTCAGGTCACACAATCCAATGCATTTACTGTCCCTCTAGGAGGCTGGTCAGGTCACATAATCCAAGGAATTTACTGTTCCTCTAGGAGGCTGGTCAGGTCACACAGTCCAAGGAATTTACTGTTCCTCTAGGAGGCTGGTCAGGTCACACAGTCCAATGCATTTACTGTCCCTCTAGGAGGCTGGTCAGGTCACACAGTCCAAGGAATTCACTGTTCCACTAGGAGGTTGGTCAGGTCACACTGTCCAATGCATTTACTGTCCCTCTAGGAGGCTGGTCAGGTCACATTGTCCAAGGCATTTACTGTCCCTCTAGGAGGCTGGTCAGGTCACAAAGTCAAAGGAATTTACTGTCCCTCTAGAAGGCTGGTCAGGTCACACTGTCCAATGCATTTACTGTCCCTCTAGGAGGCTGGTCAGGTCACACAGTCCAAGGAATTTACTGTTCCTCTAGGAGGCTGGTCAGGTCACACAGTCCAATGCATTTACTGTCCCTCTAGGAGGCTGGTCAGGTCACACAGTCCAAGGAATTTACTGTTCCACTAGGAGGTTGGTCAGGTCACACTGTCCAATGCATTTACTGTCCCTCTAGGAGGCTGGTCAGGTCACATTGTCCAAGGCATTTACTGTCCCTCTAGGAGGCTGGTCAGGTCACAAAGTCAAAGGAATTTACTGTCCCTCTAGAAGGCTGGTCAGGTCACACTGTCCAATGCATTTACTGTTCCACTAGGAGGTTGGTCAGGTCACACTGTTCAATGCATTTACTGTCCCTCTAGGAGGCTGGTCAGGTCACACAGTCCAAGGAGTTTACTGTTCCACTAGGAGGCTGGTCAGGTCACACAGTCCAAGGCATTTACTGTCCCTCTAGGAGGCTGGTCAGGTCACACAGTCCAAGGAATTTACTGTTCCACTAGGAGGCTGGTCAGGTCACACAGTCCAAGGCATTTACTGTCCCTCTAGGAGGCTGGTCAGGTCACACAGTCCAAGCAAGGAATTTACTGTTCCACTAGGAGGTTGGTCAGGTCACACTGTCCAATGCATTTACTGTCCCTCTAGGAGGCTGGTCAGGTCACACAGTCCAATGAATTTACTGTTCGACTAGGAGGCTGGTCAGGTCACACTGTCCAATGCATTTACTGTCCCTCTAGGAGGCTGGTCAGGTCACACAGTCCAAGGAATTTACTGTCCCTCTAGGAGGCTAGTCAGGTCACACTGTCCAAGGCATGTACTGTCCCTCTAGGAGGCTGGTCAGGTCACACTGTCCAATGCATTTACTGTCCCTCTAGGAGGCTGGTCAGGTCACACAGTACAAGGAATTTACTGTTCCACTAGGAGGCTGGTCAGGTCACACTGTCCAATGCGTTTAATGTCCCTCTAGGAGGCTGGTCAGGTTACACAGTCCAAGGAATTTATTGTTCCACTAGGAGGCTGGTCAGGTCACACTGTCCAAGGCATTTACTGTCCCTCTAGGAGGCTGGTCAGGTCACACAGTCCAAGGAATTTACTGTTCCACTAGGAGGCTGGTCAGGTCACACTGTCCAAGGAATTTACTGTTCCTCTAGGAGGCTGGTCAGGTCACACAGTCCAAGGAATTTACTGTCCCTCTAGGAGGCTGGTCAGGTCACACAGTCCAAGGAATTTACTGTTCCACTAGGAGGCTGGTCAGGTCACACTGTCCAAGGAATTTACTGTTCCTCTAGGAGGCTGGTCAGGTCACACAGTCCAAGGAATTTACTGTTCCACTAGGAGGCTGGTCAGGTAACACTGTCCAAGGAATTTACTGTTCCTCTAGGAGGCTGGTCAGGTCACACAGTCCAAGGAATTTACTGTCCCTCTAGGAGGCTGGTCAGGTCACACAATCCAAGGCATTTACTGTTCCTCTAGGAGGCTGGTCAGGTCATATTGTCCAAGGCATTTACTGTCCCTCTAGGAGGCTGGTCAGGTCACACAATCCAAGGAATTTACTGTTCCTCTAGGAGGCTGGTCAGGTCACACAATCCAAGGAATTTACTGTTCCTCTAGGAGGCTGGTCAGGTCACACAGTCCAAGGAATTTACTGTTCCTCTAGGAGGCTGGTCAGGTCACACAGTCCAATGCATTTACTGTCCCTCTAGGAGGCTGGTCAGGTCATATTGTCCAAGGCATTTACTGTCCCTCTAGGAGGCTGGTCAGGTCACACAATCCAATGCATTTACTGTCCCTCTAGGAGGCTGGTCAGGTCACACAATCCAAGGAATTTACTGTTCCTCTAGGAGGCTGGTCAGGTCACACAGTCCAAGGAATTTACTGTTCCTCTAGGAGGCTGGTCAGGTCACACAGTCCAATGCATTTACTGTCCCTCTAGGAGGCTGGTCAGGTCACACAGTCCAAGGAATTTACTGTTCCACTAGGAGGTTGGTCAGGTCACACTGTCCAATGCATTTACTGTCCCTCTAGGAGGCTGGTCAGGTCACACAGTCCAATGCATTTACTGTCCCTCTAGGAGGCTGGTCAGGTCACAAAGTCAAAGGAATTTACTCTCCCTCTAGAAGGCTGGTCAGGTCACACTGTCCAATGCATTTACTGTTCCACTAGGAGGTTGGTCAGGTCACACTGTCCAATGCATTTACTGTCCCTCTAGGAGGCTGGTCAGGTCACACAGTCCAAGGAATTTACTGTTCCTCTAGGAGGCTGGTCAGGTCACACAGTCCAATGCATTTACTGTCCCTCTAGGAGGCTGGTCAGGTCACACAGTCCAAGGAATTTACTGTTCCACTAGGAGGTTGGTCAGGTCACACTGTCCAAGGCATTTACTGTCCCTCTAGGAGGCTGGTCAGGTCACACTGTCCAAAGCATTTACTGTCCCTCTAGGAGGATGGGACACAATGCCCAGGAAACACTGTCCCAATACATGAGAGAATGCCTGATACCGTAAACGTGTACACAGTATCACTATCACCCACTACTATCGTTGTGAACAGTATACAAAGACAACTCACAATAATTAGTCTATCATTTCTACATTATATATCGTTATTATTATAAACAACACAATATTAGTTGTAATTGGAAAGTACTTTGCATCTTCCCAACTTCACCGGGAAGGAGGAGGTCGACCGTTTCCCTACCCTTGTCTCCGGCGAGGGAACACGATGGTGAAGGTGGCGATTGCCCAGGTCTCGTGTGGGGATTCTTGTAACGGGCACTGGGCATGTCGTTCAACCCACCACTACCAACACAGGGCTGAGGATCTATGGCTGTACGTATTCACAACAGGAGCTCAGCTGGAATCTCCTCCTCTTTGCCTGCAACCATCAGGTGCTAGAAATCTTGGTAGCTAAGGTATTCATCGAGTGCACTATTCCCGCCTCCAGTGGCCATGACATCCATCTCTTCCAGTGCTACAAGACAAATTGGAGTCAGATCACGACGAATCACTTCAATCCCTTCAATGAGGAGGTGGTGGGTGTCGAGCCTCACCTCGCTGTCAGAGATAAGGTAATCCTCTTATGTGTGCAGAAGCTGCCGAATATTCTTGTTTTTGTGTTTAGTACTTCACAATACTTAAGTTTGGATGTGTACTTCCATCAGTACTTCAATTTGGATGTGTACTTCCATCATTACTTCAGTCTGGATGTGTACTTCCATCATTACTTAAGTTTGGATGTGTACTTCCATCAGTACTTCAATTTGGATGTGTACTTCCATCATTACTTCAGTCTGGATGTGTACTTCCATCAGTACTTCAATTTGGGTGTGTACTTCCATCATTACTTAAGTTTGGATGTGTACTTCCATCAGTACTTCAATTTGGATGTGTACTTCCATCATTACTTCAGTCTGGATGTGTACTTCCATCATTACTTAAGTTTGGATGTGTACTTCCATCAGTACTTCAATTTGGATGTGTACTTCCATCATTACTTCAGTTTGGATGTGTACTTCCATCAGTACTTCAATTTGGATGTGTACTTCCATCATTACTTCAGTTTGGATGTGTACTTCCATCAGTACTTCAATTTGGGTGTGTACTTCCATCATTACTTCAGTCTGGATGTGTACTTCCATCATTACTTAAGTTTGGACGTGTACTTCCATCATTACTTCAGTTTGGATGTGTACTTCCATTATTACTTAAGTTTGGACGTGTACTTCCATCATTACTTCAGTTTGGACGTGTACTTCCATCATTACTTCAGTTTGGACGTGTACTTCCATCATTACTTCAGTTTGGACGTGTACTTCCATCATTACTTCAGTTTGGATGTGTACTTCCATCATTACTTCAGTTTGGATGTGTACTTCCATCATTACTTCAGTTTGGATGTGTACTTCCTTCATTACTTCAGTTTGGATGTGTACTTCCATCAGTACTTCAGTTTGGATGTGTACTTCCACCAATTCTTCAGTTTGGATGTGTACTTCCAACATTACTTCAGTTTGGATGTGTACTTCCATCATTACTTCAGTTTGGATGTGTACTTCCTTCATTATTTCATTTTGGACGTGTACTTCCTTCATTACTTCAGTTTGGATGTGTACTTCCATGATTACTTCAGTTTGGATGTGTACTTCCATGATTACTTCAGTTTGGATGTGTACTTCGTTCATTACTTCAGTTTGGATGTGTACTTCCATGATTACTTCAGTTTGGATGTGTACTTCCATGATTACTTCAGTTTGGATGTGTACTTCCTTCATTACTTCAGTTTGGATGTGAACTTCCATCATTACTTCAGTTTGGACGTGTACTTCCATCATTACTTCAGTTTGGACGTGTACTTCCATCATTACTTCAGTTTGGACGTGTACTTCCATCATTACTTCAGTTTGGACGTGTACTTCCTTCATTACTTCAGTTTGGATGTGTACTTCCATCAGTACGTCAGTTTGGATGTGTACTTCCTTCATTACTTCAGTTTGGACGTGTACTTCCATCATTACTTCAGTTTGGATGTGTACTTCCATCAGTATTCAGTTTGGATGTGTACTTCCATCAGTACGTCAGTTTGGACTTGTACTTCCTTCATTACTTCAGTTTGGACGTGTACTTCCTTCATTACTTCAGTTTGGACGTGTACTTCCATCAGTACGTCAGTTAGGATGTGTACTTCCATGATTACTTCAGTTTGGACTTGTACTTCCTTCATTACTTCAGTTTGGACGTGTACTTCCTTCATTACTTCAGTTTGGACGTGTACTTCCATCAGTACGTCAGTTTGGATGTGTACTTCCTTCGTTACTTCAGTTTGGACTTGTACTTCCTTCATTACTTCAGTTTGGATGTGTACTTCCTTCATTACTTCAGTTTGGATGTGAACTTCCATCATTACTTAAGTTTGGATGTGTACTTCCATCATTACTTAAGTTTGGACGTGTACTTCCATCATTACTTAAGTTTGGATGTGTACTTCCATCATTACTTAAGTTTGGACGTGTACTTCCATCATTACTTCAGTTTGGACGTGTACTTCCATCATTACTTCAGTTTGGATGTGTACTTCCATCAGCATTCAGTTTGGATGTGTACTTCCATCAGTATTCAGTTTGGATGTGTACTTCCATCAGTATTCAGTTTGGATGTGTACTTCCTGCATTACTTCAGTTTGGACGTGTACTTCCTTCATTATTTCAGTTTGGACGTGTACTTCCTTCATTACTTCAGTTTGGATGTGTACTTCCTTCATTATTTCAGTTTGGATGTGTACTTCCATCAGTATTCAGTTTGGACGTGTACTTCCTTCATTACTTCAGTTTGGATGTGTACTTCCTTCATTATTTCAGTTTGGACGTGTACTTCCTTCATTACTTCAGTTTGGATGTGTACTTCCTTCATTATTTCAGTTTGGACGTGTACTTCCATGATTACTTCAGTTTGGACGTGTACTTCCTTCATTACTTCAGTTTGGATGTGTACTTCCATCATTACTTCAGTTTGGAAGTGTACTTCCATGATTACTTCAGTTTGGACGTGTACTTCCATCATTACGTCAGTTTGGACGTGTACTTCCTTCATTACTTCAGTTTGGACGTGTACTTCCTTCATTACTTCAGTTTGGACGTGTACTTCCATCAGTACGTCAGTTAGGATGTGTACTTCCATGATTACTTCAGTTTGGACTTGTACTTCCTTCATTACTTCAGTTTGGACGTGTACTTCCTTCATTACTTCAGTTTGGACGTGTACTTCCATCAGTACGTCAGTTTGGATGTGTACTTCCTTCGTTACTTCAGTTTGGACTTGTACTTCCTTCATTACTTCAGTTTGGATGTGTACTTCCTTCATTACTTCAGTTTGGATGTGTACTTCCTTCATTACTTCAGTTTGGATGTTTACTTCCATCAGTACTTCATTTTGGATGTGTACTTCCATCAATTCTTCAGTTTGGATGTGTACTTCCAACATTACTTCAGTTTGGATGTGTACTTCCATCATTACTTCAGTTTGGATGTGTACTTCCTTCATTATTTCAGTTTGGACGTGTACTTCCTTCATTACTTCAGTTTGGATGTGTACTTCCATGATTACTTCAGTTTGGATGTGTACTTCCATGATTACTTCAGTTTGGATGTGTACTTCGTTCATTACTTCAGTTTGGATGTGTACTTCCATGATTACTTCAGTTTGGATGTGTACTTCCATCAGTATTCAGTTTGGATGTGTACTTCCTTCATTACTTCAGTTTGGATGTGTACTTCCTTCATTATTTCAGTTTGGATGTGTACTTCCATCAGTATTCAGTTTGGATGTGTACTTCCTTCATTACTTCAGTTTGGGCGTGTACTTCCTTCATTATTTCAGTTTGGACGTGTACTTCCTTCATTACTTCAGTTTGGACGTGTACTTCCTTCATTATTTCAGTTTGGGCGTGTACTTCCTTCATTATTTCAGTTTGGACGTGTACTTCCTTCATTATTTCAGTTTGGATGTGTACTTCCTTCATTACTTCAGTTTGGATGTGTACTTCCTTCATTACTTCAGTTTGGATGTGTACTTCCTTCATTACTTCAGTTTGGACGTGTACTTCCTTCATTACTTCAGTTTGGATGTGTACTTCCTTCATTACTTCAGTTTGGACGTGTACTTCCTTCATTATTTCAGTTTGGATGTGTACTTCCATCATTACTTCAGTTTGGACGTGTACTTCCTTCATTATTTCAGTTTGGACGTGTACTTCCTTCATTACTTCAGTTTGGGCGTGTACTTCCTTCATTACTTCAGTTTGGACGTGTACTTCCTTCATTACTTCAGTTTGGATGTGTACTTCCTTCATTACTTCAGTTTGGACGTGTACTTCCTTCATTACTTCAGTTTGGACGTGTACTTCCTTCATAACTTCAGTTTGGACGTGTACTTCCTTCATAACTTCAGTTTGGATGTGTACTTCCATGATTACTTCAGTTTGGATGTGTACTTCCATGATTACTCTACATGAAAGTAATGATGAAAAGATCAGTTTTCCAGCAAGTACAAAGTTATTTGGGGATTTGTATTTGTTTTAGTGCATGGAGCGTTATTAGTTGTTATAAAATTTCCATTTACTTTTCTAAATGTCCTTTTTTGGTACAGCTAATTTGCCAAATAAACATCGGCTTTATGCTTTTCTTGCATGTGTGGTATCTTTTCTTGCATGTGTGGTATCTTTTCTTGCATGTGTGGTATCTTTCATGTGTGGTATCTTTCATAGGAATGTTTCAAAGGTGCCCAGAATGGCGAGATACTATGAAAAAAACTAGTAACTTTACTAGTAACGTTTTTAAAAACAAATTAAAAATAATCTATTGCACACATTCTGTTGATACTTCACACTTTGATAGAGCTATATATTGGCAACAAGATCCAAGCAACAGCAGAAAGGAAAGCAAGCCTACAACATCTGGGTCTCTATGGGTGTAATGTTTTTGATGGCCCAAAAACGATGTTTTCGGTTTTTAAATCATTCTCACAGGCAAACAACAATTCTTTCTTCCATCAAATAATCTGATGTTTTCTTAAATTAAAATGTTAAATAAAAACTTTCGGTTCATCACAAAGAAACGCAGCTTCAATAGTTCTTCAGAAGTATTTTGTTTTCAGATATCTGAAAATAGTTAACGAAACACAAGTGTTTGCATATATCACGTATGTATTTATTATATCAGTGACCAGACCAAGCTGGCACGTACACTTGAAGCAGATACAAGTAGCCTACGTATTAGCCGCTATCGCCCTAAATCTTCAAACAGCACATTTGAGGATTGCAGACTAGTTTAACATGTTACAAAGTGCTCATTCCTACTACAAAACCAAGCTATGGCCAGACTGGCCTGCACCAAGCTATGGGCAGACTGGCCTGCCCCAAGCTATGGGCGGACTGGCCTGACAGGCCTTGTAGCAACACTGAGTGTGACATTAGTTAGTCCTGCTGTGAATACAAGTGTTCAACTGTAAAATTCATGTTAGTCGTTGCAAGACAAGCTGGTACATATGTGAACACATTATACATGTGGGAGGTTGCTTCAGTCATGTCTGAACTGTGTGCCTGAATCTTGAACTTCATCGCTCATTCTCTGCGGTCGTCTTCGTCTAGACAGCCTGTTGTCCGACAGCGCAACAGTAGAGCCTGCTCAAGCGACTTGGCTAGAAGTGTTCCATTTTATTCTGAACACTTGACGCCATATGGCATGTAACTCATTCAGACTGTGCTAAGCATAACTGGCATGTGTGTGCATATTAATATACATACATACAATGGAACCTCGTTTATTCACACGTTGGTTTCCAAGGGTTCTGGCTGGTTTAACGAAGTGAACTGATTGGTGAATCATGTAATAATGAAGCAATTTACAGTGTGTCGAGATTTGTTCACACAAAACTATGCGGACTGCTGAATAAGACGGCTTATCAAAGAAAGGACCAGTGAGGCTCCACTGTACATAATATTATGTTTATATAACATATATTTTGTATATATGCATATACAAACACACATATATATATATATATATATAAACATGCATACATTTATATACAAACATATATGTATGCATAAACATGTGTGTGTATATATATATATAAACACAAATTTAGACACATACTCGTTTGCGAGCCAATTTGTGTAGGTTTCAAAGTAACAAAACGTATGAATACTATCTGGCGTGACTACCTAGATAATGTTCATCTACGCATCTGGCGTCTCTTGTGACGCCACCTGTAGCCTGATGACATCATTCTGCACTGATGTCGCCACATCCGCCTCAGCTACTAAATATTCTCTGCCTTCATGTGTGACGTCAGTGACCTCAGGACTGGTAAAAATGTCCAGGTGAGACAGACACGGAGCACACCTATCTAGCGCCACATTGCGCTCCTTGATAACTGCGAGTTTAACAAAATAGAATTTCTTTACAATGTCCATGACGACAAGCAGTAATCATGTGCCATTGACCATGCAATGTCTCATTGAGATGTCTCGGTTCCGGTGACCTTTGACCTACTCATCCTCTGACCTACATGGCCTCAAACATGTCGACGCGCTGCTTCGTGTTGCCCTGTCGGATCTGTTTGAGCGTCTTGTATTTGTCGCGGCCCTGGGCGACGTTCTGGCCGTGCAGAATGTCATTCTTTGTCACCTGGGTCTGATCCTTCGCCTCGGCAAGGTCCGCACTCAGCGACTGTGACAGAGAAGAGATGTGAGTCTATTATACTTTTAACACAAAAGGTACAAGATTTATCACTTTTAAAGCCAGTAGATTTCATACATGTGAGCTTCTTGCCACGTTATTCTGACAACAGGCAGTGCATTATGAATCAAACGATTTTAGGTAGTGCTTCTTCAAATTACACATTGAGGTAGAACTAAGATGGATTCGCGCGTTAGATTAGAGTAGGCAATTAGACATAGCAGCAAGAAGCAATGAGATGAAGCAAGGACAATGTTAGTGAGGGCAAAAAATGAATGGAACATATTATCTACAGGTTGTGTAAATGCTAACAGCGTGAATATGTTTAAAGCTAAATTTTTAAAAACCTCTGAAACACATAGATGAATAATTGCTTTGGATAGAAATCTGGCTAAATGTGGTGTATACCTTGAATTGTTCCTGCATGTTCCTGCATGTGTCATAGACTAGACCTGTGCCTACCTTCAGTTGTTCCTGCATGTGTCATAGACTAGACCTGTGCCTACCTTCAGTTGTTCCTGCATGTGTCATAGACTAGACCTGTGCCTACCTTCAGTTGTTCCTGCATGTGTCATAGACTAGACCTGTGCCTACCTTCAGTTGTTCCTGCATGTGTCATATACTAGACCTGTGCCTACCTTCAGTTGTTCCTGCATGTGTCATAGACTAGACCTGTGCCTACCTTCAGTTGTTCCTGCATGTGTCACAGACTAGACCTGTGCCTACCTTCAGTTGTTCCTGCATGTGTCATAGACTAGACCTGTGCCTACCTTCAGTTGTTCCTGCATGTGTCACAGACTAGACCTGTGTCTACCTTCAGTTGTTCCTGCATGTGTCACAGACTAGACCTGTGCCTACCTTCAGTTGTTCCTGCATGTGTCACAGACTAGACCTGTGCCTACCTTCAGTTGTTCCTGCATGTGTCACAGACTAGACCTGTGCCTACCTTCAGTTGTTCCTGCATGTGTCACAGACTAGACCTGTGCCTACCTTCAGTTGTTCCTGCATGTGTCACAGACTAGACCTGTGCCTACCTTCAGTTGTTCCTGCATGTGTCATAGACTAGACCTGTGCCTACCTTCAGTTGTTCCTGCATGTGTCATAGACTAGACCTGTGCCTACCTTCAGTTGTTCCTGCATGTGTCATAGACTAGACCTGTGCCTACCTTCAGTTGTTCCTGCATGTGTCATATACTAGACCTGTGCCTACCTTCAGTTGTTCCTGCATGTGTCATAGACTAGACCTGTGCCTACCTTCAGTTGTTCTTGCATGTGTCATATACTAGACCTGTGCCTACCTTCAGTTGTTCCTGCATGTGTCACAGACTAGACCTGTGCCTACCTTCAGTTGTTCCTGCATGTGTCACAGACTAGACCTGTGCCTACCTTCAGTTGTTCCTGCATGTGTCACAGACTAGACCTGTGCCTACCTTCAGTTGTTCCTGCATGAGTCATAGACTAGACCTGTGCCTACCTTCAGTTGTTCCTGCATGTGTCACAGACTAGACCTGTGCCTACCTTCAGTTGTTCCTGCATGTGTCATAGAATAGACCTGTGCCTACCTTCAGTTGTTCCTGCATGTGTCATAGACTAGACCTGTGCCTACCTTCAGTTGTTCCTGCATGTGTCATAGACTAGACCTGTGCCTACCTTCAGTTGTTCCTGCATGTGTCATAGACTAGACCTGTGCCTACCTTCAGTTGTTCCTGCATGTGTCATATACTAGACCTGTGCCTACCTTCAGTTGTTCCTGCATGTGTCATAGACTAGACCTGTGCCTACCTTCAGTTGTTCCTGCATGTGTCATATACAAGACCTGTGCCTACCTTCAGTTGTTCCTGCATGTGTCACAGACTAGACCTGTGCCTACCTTCAGTTGTTCCTGCATGTGTCACAGACTAGACCTGTGCCTACCTTCAGTTGTTCCTGCATGTGTCACAGACTAGACCTGTGCCTACCTTCAGTTGTTCCTGCATGTGTCACAGACTAGACCTGTGCCTACCTTCAGTTGTTCCTGCATGTGTCACAGACTAGACCTGTGCCTACCTTCAGTTGTTCCTGCATGTGTCACAGACTAGACCTGTGCCTACCTTCAGTTGTTCCTGCATGAGTCACAGACTAGACCTGTGCCTACCTTCAGTTGTTCCTGCATGAGTCACAGACTAGACCTGTGCCTACCTTCAGTTGTTCCTGCATGTGTCACAGACTAGACCTGTGCCTACCTTCAGTTGTTCCTGCATGTGTCACAGACTAGACCTGTGCCTACCTTCAGTTGTTCCTGCATGTGTCACAGACTAGACCTGTGCCTACCTTCAGTTGTTCCTGCATGTGTCACAGACTAGACCTGTGCCTACCTTCAGTTGTTCCTGCATGTGTCACAGACTAGACCTGTGCCTACCTTCGGTTGTTCCTGCATGTGTCACAGACTAGACCTGTGCCTACCTTCGGTTGTTCCTGCATGTGTCACAGACTAGACCTGTGCCTACCTTCGGTTGTTCCTGCATGTGTCACAGACTAGACCTGTGCCTACCTTCGGTTGTTCCTGCATGTGTCACAGACTAGACCTGTGCCTACCTTCGGTTGTTCCTGCATGTGTCACAGACTAGACCTGTGCCTACCTTCGGTTGTTCCTGCATGTGTCACAGGCTAGACCTGTGCCTACCTTCGGTTGTTCCTGCATGTGTCACAGGCTAGACCTGTGCCTACCTTCGGTTGTTCCTGCATGTGTCACAGGCTAGACCTGTGTCTACCTTCGGTTGTTCCTGCATGTGTCACAGGCTAGACCTGTGTCTACCTTCGGTTGTTCCTGCATGTGTCACAGACTAGACCTGTGCCTACCTTCGGTTGTTCCTGCATGTGTCACAGGCTAGACCTGTGCCCACCTTCGGTTGTTCCTGCATGTGTCACAGACTAGACCTGTGCCCACCTTCGGTTGTTCCTGCATGTGTCACAGACTAGACCTGTGCCCACCTTCGGTTGTTCCTGCATGTGTCACAGACTAGACCTGTGCCCACCTTCGGTTGTTCCTGCATGTGTCACAGACTAGACCTGTGCCCACCTTCGGTTGTTCCTGCATGTGTCACAGACTAGACCTGTGCCCACCTTCGGTTGTTCCTGCATGTGTCACAGACTAGACCTGTGCCCACCTTCGGTTGTTCCTGCATGTGTCACAGACTAGACCTGTGCCCACCTTCGGTTGTTCCTGCATGTGTCACAGACTAGACCTGTGCCCACCTTCGGTTGTTCCTGCATGTGTCACAGACTAGACCTGTGCCCACCTTCGGTTGTTCCTGCATGTGTCACAGACTAGACCTGTGCCCACCTTCGGTTGTTCCTGCATGTGTCACAGACTAGACCTGTGCCCACCTTCGGTTGTTCCTGCATGTGTCACAGACTAGACCTGTGCCCACCTTCGGTTGTTCCTGCATGTGTCACAGACTAGACCTGTGCCCACCTTCGGTTGTTCCTGCATGTGTCACAGACTAGACCTGTGCCCACCTTCGGTTGTTCCTGCATGTGTCACAGACTAGACCTGTGCCCACCTTCGGTTGTTCCTGCATGTGTCACAGACTAGACCTGTGCCCACCTTCGGTTGTTCCTGCATGTGTCACAGACTAGACCTGTGCCCACCTTCGGTTGTTCCTGCATGTGTCACAGACTAGACCTGTGCCCACCTTCGGTTGTTCCTGCATGTGTCACAGACTAGACCTGTGCCCACCTTCGGTTGTTCCTGCATGTGTCACAGACTAGACCTGTGCCCACCTTCGGTTGTTCCTGCATGTGTCACAGACTAGACCTGTGCCCACCTTCGGTTGTTCCTGCATGTGTCACAGACTAGACCTGTGCCCACCTTCGGTTGTTCCTGCATGTGTCACAGACTAGACCTGTGCCCACCTTCGGTTGTTCCTGCATGTGTCACAGACTAGACCTGTGCCCACCTTCGGTTGTTCCTGCATGTGTCACAGACTAGACCTGTGCCCACCTTCGGTTGTTCCTGCATGTGTCACAGACTAGACCTGTGCCCACCTTCGGTTGTTCCTGCATGTGTCACAGACTAGACCTGTGCCTACCTTCGGTTGTTCCTGCATGTGTCACAGACTAGACCTGTGCCTACCTTCGGTTGTTCCTGCATGTGTCACAGACTAGACCTGTGCCTACCTTCGGTTGTTCCTGCATGTGTCACAGACTAGACCTGTGCCTACCTTCGGTTGTTCCTGCATGTGTCACAGACTAGACCTGTGCCTACCTTCGGTTGTTCCTGCATGTGTCACAGACTAGACCTGTGCCTACCTTCGGTTGTTCCTGCATGTGTCACAGACTAGACCTGTGCCTACCTTCGGTTGTTCCTGCATGTGTCACAGACTAGACCTGTGCCTACCTTCGGTTGTTCCTGCATGTGTCACAGACTAGACCTGTGCCTACCTTCGGTTGTTCCTGCATGTGTCACAGACTAGACCTGTGCCTACCTTCGGTTGTTCCTGCATGTGTCACAGACTAGACCTGTGCCTACCTTCGGTTGTTCCTGCATGTGTCACAGACTAGACCTGTGCCTACCTTCGGTTGTTCCTGCATGTGTCACAGACTAGACCTGTGCCTACCTTCGGTTGTTCCTGCATGTGTCACAGACTAGACCTGTGCCTACCTTCGGTTGTTCCTGCATGTGTCACAGACTAGACCTGTGCCTACCTTCGGTTGTTCCTGCATGTGTCACAGACTAGACCTGTGCCTACCTTCGGTTGTTCCTGCATGTGTCACAGACTAGACCTGTGCCTACCTTCGGTTGTTCCTGCATGTGTCACAGACTAGACCTGTGCCTACCTTCGGTTGTTCCTGCATGTGTCACAGACTAGACCTGTGCCTACCTTCGGTTGTTCCTGCATGTGTCACAGACTAGACCTGTGCCTACCTTCGGTTGTTCCTGCATGTGTCACAGACTAGACCTGTGCCTACCTTCGGTTGTTCCTGCATGTGTCACAGACTAGACCTGTGCCTACCTTCGGTTGTTCCTGCATGTGTCACAGACTAGACCTGTGCCTACCTTCGGTTGTTCCTGCATGTGTCACAGACTAGACCTGTGCCTACCTTCGGTTGTTCCTGCATGTGTCATAGACTAGACCTGTGCCTACCTTCGGTTGTTCCTGCATGTGTCATAGACTAGACCTGTGCCTACCTTCAGTTGTTCCTGCATGAGTCATAGACTAGACCTGTGCCTACCTTCAGTTGTTCCTGCATGTGTCATAGACTAGACCTGTGCCTACCTTCAGTTGTTCCTGCATGTGTCATAGACTAGACCTGTGCCTACCTTCAGTTGTTCCTGCATGTGTTTGTTCTTCTCGGCCTGCGTGATGCGATCCTCCTCCGGCCGTGCCAGATGTTCGCTGTCGTTCACTATTAACTCAGCGTCTGCAGCACAAGAAACATCTTCTGTCAACTCACGCACACAGTACAATACTGAAATACACTAGACATGTCATTCTGAATTGTTGACAACTTCCTTTAAAATGTTACTGCTTTCTAGTCGGGTGTTTGTTGTTTAATCTGGGTTACGGATATCTGAAAGCGTAGTTCTACTATGAAAATATTCTAAAGTAAAGCTGATGTGTTAGCAACATATGGCAAGTGTACGTTTGCATGGGTGCCTTCGATAATGTCAAGAATGTGAATTAGAGAAATATGTGAGAAAGTTTGTTGAACTTTCTCACACTTTCATATACAGCTGGAGTATGTTACTTGTGACCACTGGAAGGCTGACTTGTATGTCACACTTTCATATACAGCTGGAGTATGTTACTTGTGACCACTGGAAGGCTGACTTGTATGTCACACTTTCATATACAGCTGGAGTATGTTACTTGTGACCACTGGAAGGCTGACTTGTATGTCACACTTTCATATACAGCTGGAGTATGTTACTTGTGACCACTGGAAGGCTGACTTGTATGTCACACTTTCATATACAGCTGGAGTATGTTACTTGTGACCACTGGAAGGCTGACTTGTATGTCACACTTTCATATACAGCTGGAGTATGTTACTTGTGACCACTGGAAGGCTGACTTATATGTTACTTGTGACCACTGGAAGGCTGACTTATATGTTACTTGTGACCACTGGAAGGCTGACTTGTATATTACTTGTGACCACTGGAAGGCTGACTTATATGTTACTTGTGACCACTGGAAGGCTGACTTATATGTTACTTGTGACCACTGGAAGGCTGACTTGTATATTACTTGTGACCACTGGAAGGCTGACTTATATGTTACTTGTGACCACTGGAAGGCTGACTTATATGTTACTTGTGACCACTGGAAGGCTGACTTGTATGTTACTTGTGACCACTGGAAGGCTGACTTATATGTTACTTGTGACCACTGGAAGGCTGACTTATATGTTACTTGTGACCACTGGAAGGCTGACTTGTATGTTACTTGTGACCACTGGAAGGCTGACTTATATGTCACAAAGAAGACACAAACTGCAGCATGTTAATTTTCCATAATTCATATTTGAATCTGTATGTGCGGCACTCAGGATCAGTATGTGATAATATATGGAGTGGTATTTGTATTTCAGGACCAGCATATTTGCAGTTGTTGTTTTTGTATTTAGTGATTGGTGTGCATGTGTGCGTGCGTGCGTGCGTGCGTGCGTGCGTGTGTGCATGTGTATGTGTGCATGTGCATATGTGCACATCACTGTGTGCACCCAGCGTCCCGCCCCATGCACTCACCACCCTCCATGTTGTCCTCGTGTGACTCCTCGACATCATTCTCTGTGATGTGGTCCACCGTGGGGGGAGCGAGGACCTCACTGAGAGCACGCTGGTTCTCTGCCGTCTTCCTGTTGGCCTCTGCCAACTCCTCATGCAGTCTCCTAGCCTCCTCCTCCTTCTCCCGGGCCTCCTCCTCCCTCAACTCCAGTGCAAGCTGGGCCTGTCTTGCCTCCTCCTCCTGCACACGGTGCAGTCCATTATACACATGCGGGAAAGATCAGGGGTTGCCTAGTCCATTATACACACAGGGGTTAAGGTGTTTTTAAACACGACATTTCACCAATAAACATTTTAGTAAATAAACCCAGATCTGGGGCCAGCAGGAAATCAATCAACCCATTCACATTTAATCATCACAACTTTAAATCATATTTTTTCCAGCAATGGCATCCTGTCCAATGGCATCCTGTCGAATGGCTTTCTGTCAAATGGCTTCCTGTACAATAGCTTCCTGTCGAATGGCATCCTGTCCAATGGCTTCCAGTTGAATGGCCTCCTGACCAATGGCTTCCTGTCCAATGGCTTCCTGTACAATAGCTTCCTATCGAATGGCATCCTGACCAATGGCTTCCAGTTGAATGGCCTCCTGACCAATGGCTTCCTGTCCAATAGCTTCCTGTCCGATATCGTATAATTTTTACTATCTGTACTATAACCTGTCAGATAGTTTCATCCAAGCAACCAACATATTTACTTTCACTGCTCACTCCTGCAAGACAGTCCAGACAGTTTCAATCATGTAGTTTTGGTTTATTGTTTGTTCCTACTAACATACTAACATTGGAACTAGGGCTTTCTTGGTTGACTCTGTAGAATTCCTCCCTGTTAGTGTCAGCAGGAAACACGGCATCTTAAATTAGGATGAGAATCCAAAAAAGAAGGACCTATGTGATTTGACAGCAACAACAAAATTATTATTAGTTTTCCATCCACCTACAGGAGACAGTACCGCCTGTACATGTCAGTAAGTGTTTTCCATCCCACCTACAGGAGACAGTACCGCCTGTACACGTCTAAGTGTTTTCCATCCCACCTACAGGAGACAGTACCGCCTGTACACGTCAGTAAGTGTTTTCCATCCCACCTACAGGAGACAGTACCGCCTGTACACGTCAGTAAGTGTTTTCCATCCCACCTACAGGAGACAGTACCGCCTGTACACGTCAGTAAGTGTTTTCCATCCCACCTACAGGAGACAGTATCGCCTGTACACGTCAGTAAGTGTTTTCCATCCCACCTACAGGAGACAGTACCGCCTGTACACGTCAGTAAGTGTTTTCCATCCCACCTACAGGAGACAGTACCGCCTGTACACGTCAGTAAGTGTTTTCCATCCCACCTACAGGAGACAGTACCGCCTGTACATGTCAGTAAGTGTTTTCCATCCCACCTACAGGAGACAGTACCGCCTGTACACGTCAGTAAGTGTTTTCCATCCCACCTACAGGAGACAGTACCGCCTGTACACGTCAGTAAGTGTTTTCCATCCACCTACAGGAGACAGTACCGCCTGTACATGTCAGTAAGTGTTTTCCATCCCACCTACAGGAGACAGTACCGCCTGTACATGTCAGTAAGTGTTTTCCATCCCACCTACAGGAGACAGTACCACCTGTACACGTCAGTAAGTGTTTTCCATCCACCTACAGGAGACAGTACCGCCTGTACATGTCAGTAAGTGTTTTCCATCCCACCTACAGGAGACAGTACCACCTGTACACGTCAGTAAGTGTTTTTCATCCACCTACAGGAGACAGTACCGCCTGTACATGTCAGTAAGTGTTTTCCATCCCACCTACAGGAGACAGTACCTCCTGTACACGTCAGTAAGTGTTTTCCATCCCACCTACAGGAGACAGTACCTCCTGTACACGTCAGTAAGTGTTTTCCATCCCACCTACAGGAGACAGTACCACCTGTACACGTCAGTAAGTGTTTTCCATCCACCTACAGGAGACAGTACCGCCTGTACATGTCAGTAAGTGTTTTCCATCCCACCTACAGGAGACAGTACCACCTGTACACGTCAGTAAGTGTTTTCCATCCACCTACAGGAGACAGTACTGCCTGTACACGTCAGTAAGTGTTTTCCATCCCACCTACAGGAGACAGTACCTCCTGTACACGTCAGTAAGTGTTTTCCATCCCACCTACAGGAGACAGTACCGCCTGTACACGTCAGTAAGTGTTTTCCATCCCACCTACAGGAGACAGTACCGCCTGTACATGTCAGTAAGTGTTTTCCATCCCACCTACAGGAGACAGTACCTCCTGTACACGTCAGTAAGCATGTGTTTGCCAGCCTACCTTGCGTTCACGTTCCTCCTTCTCCAGGTTGGCAGCCTCCTCCGCGGCGATGCGAGCCTCCTCCGCCACCCTCCGAGCCTCCTCCAGCTCCCGACGCTCCTGTTCCGCAGCCTTCATCCTCCCCTCCAGCTGCTCCGCCACCTCCTGCGAGCGCTCCAGCTCTGCAATAACATCACAAATATGAAATTTCAAATAGTCGCAATATTATACACTGAATACTGAGTTTTATGCACAAGTTGCTTCAGAATGTTGTATTGAGAGAGTTTATTGTTCAATAAGGTATTTATTATATGGGTTCATAACTTACATTTTAACAAATTTAATGCAATAACACAGTAATTTACGCATGCGATACCAGGTTTTATTGCACTGGACGTCACCGGGCAGGACAGCGTATACCACTGTAGACAGCTTGTACCACCGTAGACAGCGTGTACCACCGTAGACAGCGTGTACCACCGTAGACAGCGTGTACCACCGTAGACAGCGTATACCACCATAGACAGCGTGTCATTAGTAGCTATTACTCATGTAATAAACTGTAATTTCTATCCGAATAACAATGTTTAGTACATGTATTACAATTTGATGAGGACATGAGAATTGATATTCTGGAGTAATGATGTAAAAATAGTATTTGTAAAATTCATTGAAACAAAGTTTTAAAAGAAACATGGAACGTTAATCTTGGGTGCCTCCTATGGCAGTGATTCAGCAGGAATCTCCTGTCCCATACATCAACTTGTACACTGCACACTGGAGAATAATTATAATAATTAACTTCTATGGCACGTATATCCTCAGGAACCTGAGCTCAGGGGCACAACAAAACAGAATCATTAACCATGAATAGGGACGTGCAAAGGTCATTACCAGAACGAGGGACAATCAAAGGTCATTACCAGAACGAGGGACATGCAAAGGTCATTACCAGAACGAGGGACCACCACAGATTTATGGTGGAAATGCAATTTGGAATAAATATGTATTGAGTTTTTTCGGAAGGTAGCTATATGTACCAGATATTTTATGGGGAGTTCATTCCAGACCCTGGGCGCAGCAACAGAGAAATCATGTTTGCCCAAGTAAAGTTTAGTTTTAGGAACAATAAGTTGTTGTGAAATGGAAGATCTGAGCTGCATATGGATATTATAAAGATGCAGGAGACTAGCCAAGTAGGGTTGTTGTTGTGTAGATAGAACACGATATGTAAGAGTGGACAGTTGATTCGATAAGTAACAGGAAACCAGTGTAACTGTCTAACTTAGACTAAGGTAGCTGGGGTAGCTATTATGTGTTTGTTTTGAATTGAGTAGTTTCAGTTGAAGTTTTTAAGATAAGTTAACCATCTCTTCAGATTGTAGTTGAAATGCTATATAATATTCCAGATTAATAAAATTTTTGGCTTTTCATTAATTTGGTAATGTTACAAGATTTATAAAAAAAATTGTAAATGTAAAAAAAGCCAAAAAATGCGAAATTATATCGTTTGAGAAAATCCTCAAAGAAATAAATGGCATACACATAAGTAGTGTCACAGATAATTTTGAGGTTGAGTTTGGTTAACATAAACAAACTGCATCTGCTACACCACCGTGAATGAATCAAGCAAAAGTTGAATGCAGCCTAAAGTGGCAGTGTATTTTTGACACAAACCCTTCACCAATCGTAATTCCAAACAGTGTAAAATTGCCTACATGTAAGACATGTTCATACGCCAAATTGTAGCATCGAAAGTGTTCCAGTTTAAAAAGAAACTGAATTAGGCAACATTTCCCGATTGTTAGCGATAACAGAAATGTCAATAGATATGCATATCATGCTTGAAATGTGACGATTTTCACTGGCATTTTACGTATTGTTGACAAAACATAATAGCCATTTGTAATATTGACATCCCCTTAATTTGCTGCCACAATGGACCTTGAACCTGTATTTGTAACGTGCTGTCATCTACGATATCATTTACGCCAGTCATCTGACAAACAAGTGGCAGGGGTGTTTACGACATACATGTTAAGTTTCAGAAATGCAAATTTATGCGTAAATCGGAGGGTCTCAGGGTAGAAGACTATTGCGAGTAAATTGGAGTATTTTACGTCTTCGCCACACATAAAAATTACACTAGATCAGCTTTAGTTCTAATACATTTCACATGTACTATTAAATTGTACAGACATACTAATATGAACATTGTGGCAGTCGAAAATGTCCTTGTGGATTAGTAATGAAAAAATACCATGTTTACTACTCATATGGTCTAGGAATAAAACAAGTGGTTCTACTCCTGAAATACATTACCGACAAAACAAAAATCCCTTAACTGACTGGCAGTAGCCTACATATTTTATTACACACACAGTTAACATAATAATTAGTGCCATGGTGAGAACTGAACCATTTTCTTTTCTTCAAAGTTTGGTCCTAGGTGATGAAGGCATCTGATACCCTAGGTGACGGAGGCATTTTTTTATTTGTGAAACCTATTTTTAAACTAATTTTTTTCTTTCATAATGTTCTCCGCTTGTGACAGTTAACAAACATAGAACTCATATAAAGTGGAATGTATTGATGGGCATCATTTAAAGGATTGTACATTAACGGATTGTACATCGATGAGCGATAATGGGGATCGCTGCGAACGAATATAGCTGGTTCGAACATGGTAGCACTCGTGGTCGCTACTATGGAAACATTGTCAGCGTTTCTAAGAAATTGGGGGATTTCCAAAAGCAGTTTTTTTAAAAGATGGATTGGCGAAATATGACGGTAGTGCCGGGTGATTATTTGTGGTATTGGCGTTCAATTCAATATTTCCTAGCATGTTATTAACAAACAAACAAAAAAATCAACTGACACGCTAGCCGCCCCAGCTACCTTAAGTGGTGGTAGTGATGGTGAAAAACGAGGCGTCCTGAGTACCACAAGTGCCACACAACTTTGTACTCGCTGGAGTTTAGCCAAGTCTCTTTTAGCAATGTGACAGTTTGTTTCACTGATTTTTCTTCTTTTTTAATATGATTTATCATTGTATTGTGAACATGTTCTGCTTCTGGAAGGACAGGGTGACAGAAGGGAGGGAGGGTAACATCAAGGGTACATTGGCAGGGAAATAGACACAATGATGGTTGTTGGATCACCAATATTATATGGAAATGATTTGGAACGATAAACAACATCACCCTGGTTTCACTGCTGGGAGGGTTAATATTCCAGCACGGGTATTGAGAAGTTACCTACTTGGAGGGTAAATATACTAGCACAGAGGCAGATGTATTTAGAAGTCACCTACTTGGAGGATAAAGATACTAGCACAGAGGTAGATGTATTTAGAAGTCACCTACTTGGAGGGTAAAGATACTAGCACAGAGGTAGATGTATTGAGAAGTCACCTACTTGGAGAGTAAATATACTAGCACAGGGGTAGATGTATTTAGAAGTCACCTACTTAGAGAGTAACTATACTAGCACAGGGGTAGATGTATTTAGAAGTCACCTACTTGGAGGGTAAATATACTAGCACAGGGGTAGATGTATTTAGAAGTCACCTACTTGGAGGATAAAGATACTAGCACAGAGGTAGATGTATTGAGAAGTCACCTACTTGGAGAGTAAATATACTAGCACAGAGGTAGATGTATTTAGAAGTCACCTACTTGGAGAGTAAATATACTAGCACAGGGGTAGATGTATTTAGAAGTCACCTACTTGGAGAGTAAATATACTAGCACAGAGGTAGATGTATTTAGAAGTCACCTACTTTGAGAGTAAATATACTAGCACAGGGGTAGATGTATTTAGAAGTCACCTACTTGGAGGGTAAATATACTAGCACAGGGGTAGATGTATTTAGAAGTCACCTACTTGGAGGATAAAGATACTAGCACAGAGGTAGATGTATTGAGAAGTCACCTACATGATGGGTAAATATACTAGCACAGGGGTAGATAGATGTATTTAGAAGTCACCTACTTGGAGGGTAAATATACTAGCACAGGGTAGATGTATTTAGAAGTCACCTACTTGGAGAGTAAATATGCTAGCACAGGGGTAGATGTAATGAGAAGTCACCTACATGAAGGGTAAATATACTAGCACAGGGGTAGATGTACTGAGAAGACACCTACTTGAAGGGTAAATATACTAGCACAGGGCTAGATGTATTGAGAAGTCACATACTTGGAGGGTAAAGATACTAGCACAGGGATAGATATATTTAGAAGTCACCTACTTGGAGGGTAAATATACTAGCACAGGGTAGATGTATTTAGAAGTCACCTACTTGGAGAGTAAATATGCTAGCACAGGGGTAGATGTAATGAGAAGTCACCTACATGAAGGGTAAATATACTAGCACAGGGGTAGATGTACTGAGAAGACACCTACTTGAAGGGTAAATATACTAGCACAGGGGTAGATGTATTGAGAAGTCACATACTTGGAGGGTAAATATACTAGCACAGGGATAGATGTATTTAGAAGTCACCTACTTGGAGGGTAAATACACTAGCACATAAGTAGATGTACTGAGAAGTCACCTACTTGGAGGGTAAATATACTAGCACAGAGGTAGATGTATTTAGAAGTCACCTACTTGGAGGGTAAATATACTAGCACAGGGGTAGATGTACTGAGAAGTCACCTACATGAAGGGTAAATATACTAGCACGGGGTAGATGTACTGAGAAGTCACCTACATGAAGGGTAAAAATACTAGCACGGGGGTAGATGTAATGAGAAGTCACCTATTTGGAGGGTAAAAATACTAGCACAGGGATAGATGTATTGAGAAATCACCTACTTGGAGGGTAAATATACTAGCACAGGGATAGATGTATTGAGAAGTCACCTACTTGAAGGGTAAATATAAATATATAAACCAGCACAGGGGTAGATGTATTGAGAAGTCACCCACTTGGAGGGTAAATATACTAGCATAGGGGTAAATGTATTGAGAAGTCACTTACTTGAAGGGTAAATAAACTAGCAACAAATTAGGAAACGAGAAACAATGGGAAATATGGGAAAACAATGGGAAATAAGGGAAAACAACAGGAAACATGGGAAAACAAGGGGAAACATGGGAAAACAAGAGAGAACAATGGGAAATAAGGGAGAACAAAGGAAAACCACGGGAAACAAGCCAAAACAATGGGAAAATAATGGGAAACAAGGCTTGTGTTGTGCTGACCTCTCTTCGCGCGCTCCACCTCCTCCTGGTACTTCCTCAGCTTCTCCTCAAGCTCCTGGCGTTGTTTCTCTGCATCCTCTCGCAGCTTCTTCTCCTTCTGCAGCTGAGCCCTGAAGACACACACAGACGACATCAGCTCAAGTATCAAACACATAAGTCACGATGGGTTGGTACGCACACTCAGTCACAACATGTTAACACACATAAATGTTAGTTTGTACTTGAAATCTTGTAATCATAATTGTTCATTTACAGAAATACCAAACGTGAAGAGAAATTATATCAGTGCAAAATAATAGTTCATTTTGAAGAGAAAGAATATGGCAGACACGAGGGAGTGGCGTGTTTACACAGGTCTGTGTGATGTGCCTAGTGCTGTAGTCAAGTGTGTAGTATGTAGCGTGTGCTTCATACTTTCACTTTCAGCTACAACCGTCAGATAGCTCCTTGTAGTGAAAAGAGAGCCGAGTGCGTAAGTCTCCCCTGCTGGTACATAGCCTCTCCATAAACAAGACTCTAACACAACCTCCTCGTGGTACACTGCGGATACTGGGCACCTTGCGGCCCCGGGTGAATGTGCTAGGCATCTCGGAGCAGGTTGGAACCTTAAAGGTGCAGTGTGCAGGGCCCACCAGCGTGTGGACACGTCCCGGTGCTGCACCATTCCAACCCCCAACTATGGGCAAATAGTACTGGGTAGATCACGCTCATTAGCCATGGTAGGCAGGTGATCTAGAAGGAAAACTCTGACATAAAACCGCACTAGCTGGTCAGCCAGGGCAGCGCTGCCGAGTGGCTATGATGTTCCAAATATAATGATGGTACAGATATTGTTGAATGAGAGGGCTACCACGTTCGGGTTAACCGATGCGCCATCTACCTTGGCTGCTGTGAGAAGGCAGCGAAGAACAAGGGGATCGTCAGATTGACAACAATCCAGAGTCCGGCTGGGAAGTCTTAACGTTGGGACAATGAGCGGGAAAGGAGCCGGCGAGAAGGCGACTGGAAGTACTATGCATCCAGGAGACTAAGTGGAAAGGAGACAGAGCAAGGACGATGATGGGAGGGTACAAGCTACTGCACGCAGGAGGAGATGGAAGAAGTAACGGAGTGGGCATCATTGTATCCGAAGAGAAAGCTACTTCATGGAGCTACTGAACTGAATAACAATGATCTGGAATTACCATCGTATGTAGAGGGGAAAGTGCAGATAACTGATATTACTGAGAGATACAAACCGGGATGAAACGGATGAAGGTGAGAGCACCTGGTATCGGTCGATGAGATGCATGTGGAGATGGTAATGGGAGCGGGGAGAGTGGAATCAGATGGACAAAGAGGCTGCTGAATACATGTATGAGGCAAGGTAAAGTACCAGAGGAGTTGCGGGCAGGACTAACTGTCCCAATATGGAAGAGGAAGGGAGATGTGCAAGACCCAGGGAAATACCAAGGTGTTACACTTCTAAGTCACATCATGAAGCTGCTAGAGAGGATCCTGGGTGGGAGGATCAGAAAGAGAGTAGAGCAAGAATTGGGTGAAGAACAACAGGGATCCAGAAAGGGCAGAGGGACGACCGATGGGATGTTTGCATTAAGACAGATGGTAGAGAAGAGGTTGGAGATGCAAGGGAGAATGGCAGTGGGATTTGTGGACCTGGAGAAGGCCTATGACACAGTCCCTAGAGAGATGGTGATGGCTACAGTAAGATGGATGGGAGTACCAGAAGCAGAAGCCAGGATGGTGGAAGCAATGTATGAGAGAACAAAAGGAAGAGTTGTGGTTGGATCTGGGTTGTCGGAAGAGTTTCCATCGGTTTGAGACAAGGAAATGCCCTTAGCCCTTTATTGTTTATCATGGTGATGGAACTAATCAGCAGGAAGATGAAGGATGTTCTCAGGAAGATGGTGTATGCAGATGATCTGGCCATAATAGCAGAGAGCAAACAAGAACTACAGGAAGTGTTGGAGGAATGGAAGCGGGTTTTCAAGAATCATGGACTGGGAATGAGCGTGGAGAAGACAGGAGTGATGTGGGTTGGACACCAGAGGTAGAGGTGCGATGTCGGATACAAGTGGGAGTGTCGGATACTAGTGGGAGCGAATGCTTGGAGAAAGGTCATGTTAGACAGAAAATTTCGAAAAAGCTGAAAGGGAAAGTCCTGAGAGCGTGTTACACTAGCATGCGTGTATGGTCTGGAGACAGTGGCGTTGACAGAACAACAACAGAAGCTTCAAGTTTGTGAGAACAACTGGGTTCAACGAATAACAAGAACAAAGAGGGTGGACAGAAGAAGGATGACTAATCTCAGGAAAGAAGTTGGGATGCACTGCAGCCTAACAGGAAGATTGGTGAGAAGCCGGATGAGATGGACAGGCCACTTGGTAAGGGTGGATGCAGGCAAACTTGCAGAGAGCAGAGGTGGAAAAACATCAAGGATGCAGGAAAAGGGGAAGGCCACAGCTGAGATGGTAGGACTGCTTGAGGAGGGATATGAGAAGATCGGGGGGAGGATGAAAGATGGAGGGGGTGTCCAATAGAAAACTATGGAAAGAAAGAACAGAAAGAGTGGTTTGACAATACTTTACGTGACCCTGACCCCTGTACAGCAGGGAACAAGGAGGATGAGCACAAGGGAAGACATCTGGAGAGGCTAGAGGCAGAGACAAGATCCCGTGTAACGAATAATACATGGACACCCTTGCGTTGAATTAGGGGGTGCCTCATAGTGGTCCTTGGTGGTGTATGACAACAATGACCCCCCCTCCTTCCTTCCCCCTCCCCCTACCCCACTCACCGCTCCGACTGTTTGGACTGGCGTTCTTCCCTGGCCTGAGCCTTCATCTGTTGTACGTCGATGGGATCTGGCTTCCTTCGACGCATGTACAGCTCATGGTTTCCCATGCACAGCGCCAGGATGCGCTTGTTTATCCGCAGTCGAGACGCGTAGAACACAAAGTCCTGAAAGTGGCAATTTGTTGATTCATTATCCACATCTGTTTCAATCATTAAAACCTAATCAACTTATAATATAATCAATTAAAATTGAATCAATATATTTAATTAAAACCTAATCAATCTGGCGTAAACTGTCTTTATGGTGGCAAATGACTGCCACAATCTTCCCATGATATTACAATGGAACCTTGTTTGTCTGCACACTTAGTTTGGGTTTTGACTTCATTAACAAAGTGTGCGAATTGATGAATCCTGGATTAATGAAGCAATTTACAGTGTGTTAAAATGTGTAAAAAAAATGTGGATTACTGAATAAAAATGGATAATTGAAGACCTGACTAACGAGGTGTCACTGCAATAAAACTGCTGCCACAAGCCCACCAAAGTAGTCAAACTTGACAAGTTAGTAGTACTGATGACTTGAACAGTCTTACAAGGGTTGTCAAATAGAGACACAACTCTGCAGTATATACCTAATAACCTAAATTAATTAATATGACATATATCTACCTACACAATGAAATTCATGCAGTGGTTTATCAGTTTACAAAATAGTTATTTCCAAACCAGGGTCTACAACCCACAGTCAACAAGAGACCCACAAACCTGTGACTGCCCCTTCAACAGTCAGACTCAATGGCACTACAAAGTGACAGTGTGGTTTGTCACAGAACATAGTCAAGTGAGGACATCAAACACAAAGAGTGGCCTACCAATGACAGCACAGTTCATCGCATGTCACTTGTTAATCAACATACAAAGTTTGCTTAATTATCCTAAAGAAACTGAGATAAAAACAAGTAAATATGCCGACTGTATCGTCACTGACTAAGTACCCTAAGTAAACTGAAACCCTAACATCTGTGTACACTGAACAGGCAGAAACAGAACAGCCAATTAATGAGGTGTCTAGACTACAGTAGACATCACTCACTGTGTACCCCCACACTTACCCTGCCCCCCCTTACAATCCCACAAGCCAAGGCGTACATTTACACTTACCATCCCACAAGCCATTGCATACATTTAGACTTACCATCCCACAAGCCAATGCATACATGCACACTTACCATCCCACAAGCCAATGCATTCATTCACACTTACCGGTGCTTTCTTATCTATTGGTTTGATCACAAATTTTTTGTCATTGAAGGAAATGTTTCTGATTTCAGCCCATGGGAAGCCTATTTTTGGTGTCAGCCTGCAAACATACAAGATATGCTTCCTATAAGGAATACTACACAAAACAAGTCTTACACAAACTTTTCAAAGACAATCTATTATGGATGTCATCAGATTGAGCTAAACAGAAAAAAATTAGGTAAACATCCATCATTACTCAAGTTGTTTCCCATCAGCAATAAGGACATCATGACAGATCTAGAAATATCATAGACAAATCACCTCTCAAGGGCCAATAAGTCACTGGGTATACTGCATATATGCAACATTTCTTTTGCTTTGCACTCTGCCTAAATATGACAAACTTCAAATACGAAAGATTTGAAAAGAAAGACATCACTAAATGTTTAGCAAGTGTCAAGATAATAATAATAATTAACTTCTAAGGTGCCTATATCCTCAGGAACCTGAGCTCAGAGGCGCAACAAAACAGAATCGTTAAGCATAATCGTGAACAGGGACGCGCATGTCATTATCAGAACGAGAGACAACTGAAGATTTATGGTGAAAATGCATTTTGGAGTTTTTCTCGGAAGATATCTATAGTTTCAGATGTTTTCAAAGTGACGGGGAGTTCATTCCAGACCCTAGGCGCAGCAACAGAGACAAGTTAAGTTAAGTTTTAGGAACAATAAGTTGTGAAATGGATGATCTGAGATGCTTAAGGATGTTTGAAAGATGCAGGAGAGGAGCCAAGTAGGGTGGTTGTTGTGTAGATAGAGCACGATATGTAAGTGTGGACAGCTTAAAGTAGATTCGATAAGTAACAGGAAGCCAGAGTAACTGTGTCAGCAGTGGTACTGATGGTGACAAACAAGCCTTGAGTACCACACTTGCAAGAACATTTTTTACTCAGAGTTTAGCTAAGTCTCTTTTAGCAATGTTATTTAGTAGCGAGTTACAACAGTCAAGGCGGCCGTTGATATTGTTTTAGCAGTAGATAAAGATATGTGATGCTGAATTCAATGGAGATCACATATATGGTAGAAATAGGATTTGCATACTTGAGTACGAAAGCACCTAGATTATGAATGGCATTGGATGGGAATGTATCACTGTCAAGCAGTTTAACTGGTAAATGGCTAATGACCCTATTTCGTTGCTGCGTAGTGCCAATAATAATAAGGTCTGTTTTATCTGGATTAAGCTTTAGCTTACTTGATTCCATCCACAACAAGATATCAGTGAGACAATCACTTAAAGTCAAAACAGATTCTTGTGCATTTGATTGTGAAAGTGATATATGATGAATTCATGACTGAGATTATGATTAGCAATGACTTGGCAGAGAGACGTAGTATATAAACTGAACAGAACAGGACCAAGGACGGATCCTTGCAGGACTCCGAATGGAAGGCGTTGTTGGAAAGATAGTGCGCCAAATATGTTAGTGCTATGGTGTCTGTCTGAAAAATATCACCAAAGTTCACTATATGTGATAATTACCACACACCAGGTGGCACCACACTCACTTGTCCTCTTTTTCGTAGATGTTGAGGCCGAGAGCGTCGACTCCGAGCCACAGTTCTGTGCCTTTCTTGTTCTTGATGTCGAAGTAGTTGACACCATACATCTCGAGATCCTGGGCGATCTTCAAGTACTCCATCATGGCTTCCTCCCTGCAACAACACCTAGCATTTAGCCCATCGCAAATCAGGTTTCTTGATGTTCAAATCTGTAGTGTCTGACAAGGTTAAGTAATAAGCACAGTCGGTTTAATAAAAGCGTGCATAGTTTTGTTAAGATTATCAACAGAGTTGACTTTGATTGTATATAGACCTGTACTACTTATGTCATAGTATATAGACCTGTACTACTTATGCCATAGTATACAGAACTGTACTACTTATGTTATAGTATACGGACCTGTACTACTTATGTCATAGTATATGGACCTGTACTATTTATGTCATAGTATATGGACCTGTACTACTTATGTTATAGTATACGGACCTGTACTACTTATGTCATAGTATATGGACCTGTACTATTTATGTCATAGTATATACGGACCTGTACTACTTATGTCATAGTATATGGACCTGTACTACTTATGTCATAGTATATAGACCTGTACTACTTATATTATAGTATACAGACCTGTACTACTTATGTCATAGTATATGGACCTGTACTATTTATGTCATAGTATATGGACCTGTACTACTTATGTCATAGTATACGGACCTGTACTACTTATGTCATAGTATATAGACCTGTACTACTTATGTCATAGTATATGGACCTGTACTACTTATGTCATAGTATATAGACCTGTACTACTTATAGTATATAGACCTGTACTACTTATGTCATAGTATACAGAACTGTACTACTTATGTCATAGTATATGGACCTGTACTACTTATGTCATAGTATATAGACCTGTACTACTTATGTCTTAGTATACAGTCCTGTACTACTTATGTCATAGTATATGGACCTGTACTACTTATGTCATAGTATATGGACCTGTACTACTTATGTCATAGTATATATACCTGTACTACTTATGTCATAGTATACAGACCTGTACTACTTATGTCATAGTATATAGACCTGTACTACTTATGTCATAGTATATAGACCTATACTACTTATGCCCATTTTTTTTGGCACAATTCTGACCAGATCTGGTAAAAAGTATTTGACTAGTTCGTCCAATGATTACAACTACCTCCGCAATTCATGGAAACAAACATTGGAACCAAAACTTTCTCAGTTGCTGCGGGAAACACAAGACAAAATACCAATTTTGAGATTGGCTAACTGCTTTGTTTTGATGAGGCTCTGAGCTCGGGTTTCCAAAGATTTAGACGCAATGGAAGTTTTCTTGTTAGTATTGTTGGACGGACCTGAGCATGCCTCTGTGCTCCTGGTACCAGGTGACTATCCTCTCCTCCCACTGTTCCTTGGACATCTTGTGCTGGTCAAGAACTCTGAAACAACAAATACATCGGTCATTCTTTTGTTGCCATGGAGATTCCTCACAGTGTTCTATGGGCCTAATGTTGTAGCCCTTTTTACTACTGCTCTGACCACAGCACTTGGTGAAAGAACATCAATTACTACCACTTTTCTCATGCAGTTTCACAACATCCAGGTTTGACAGAGTAGGGAGCTCTCCCTGATATTAATTACTGCAGTCAGCTGAACAGCCAATAAATATCATAATTTGGTTGCAGTGACATGGAGATACTGACAACCACATCATAATTTGGTTGCAGTGACATGGAGATACTGACAACCACATCATAATTTGGTTGCAGTGACATGGAGATACCGACATCATAATTTGGTTGCAGTGACATGGAGATACTGACAACAACATCATCATTTGATGTGTTGCGTTTTCTTTTTGCGATTTATGCAGAATAATTCATCATTTGACAGAGTGGGTGACTTGACAACAAACCTTTGAGGGAGCAGCCGGTCGGTGGCGAGGAAGCCAGACTTGTGGATGCTCTGGTCGTAGTCACCGTACTTGGCCTGGACAGCGTAGGACGCCAGCAACACGGACGTCTCCGGGGGACAGTAGATCTCATCATTCAGTATTGCTTCCTTCACTTGCATAAAGAACATGCGCTGTCAACATAATTACAAAAACATTTATATCCACCATCAATACAATGTCATACATTCATACAATGCCATATAATGTCGCACAATGTCACACTTGAATTCAGGGTTAGTTCTTTCAACAAGCTAGACAAATGGAAAGCAGAAGTTAAAAATGAAGTGAAGCTTCCCCAAAGTTTCACTAACTACATGAATGACTAACTAATGAATGACTAAACTAATGCTAAAAATATATCTGAATTTCCTAATGGTTACATACAAGAAAACTGGTTGGACTGTCTGATGTGACGTCATACAATATACTGCACAATGGACTGTCTGATGTGACGTCATACAATATACTGCACAATGGACTGTCTGATGTGACGTCATACAATATACTGCACAATGGACTGTCCTCATCCATCAAATTAATATCAGGGGTGTCTCCAAAAACCACCTGTAAATGTCCTAGTGCCTGTTAGATTGGTACAACACATCCTCAGCTGCTGATGTTTAGCTGAAGCAAGGCAAGTAGGAACACGTTTTTCTTGTTCAGTTTT
Source organism: Lamellibrachia columna (assembly GCA_963662155.1). Classification (NCBI taxonomy): domain Eukaryota; kingdom Metazoa; phylum Annelida; class Polychaeta; order Sabellida; family Siboglinidae; genus Lamellibrachia; species Lamellibrachia columna. The sequence continues at coordinate 1,355,183 of OY759270.1, read as the reverse complement.
TCCAAGTATTTTGCCATAAATTCTGATGGTTTTTATGAAAAGGATATTTAAGTCCAGGGTCGTAACCACAGATAAACTACAAGGTTTGTGACGATGGCATGTAAGAAAATGGAGGACTGGATTGGTTTGGTGGATTGGTAAGAAACCCTATCCAGTGTCAAGAGATAATCACTCACATGGAACCCCCAAGGGAAACAAAGACTGGGACGACCAAGAAACCCCTGGTGGGGGAGACAGGAAGCTGACATTAAGAGGATGGTTACACGCGCTGGCCCGTCCTCAAGAGTTGTAAAAAGGAGGGTTCGGGCGTATACTATCAGCCAGGGATTGATTGTGTACGCCCAGGAATGATTCCTGATAATTGTTACAGTTAAAACAAATTCTCTGAAACCCTATGAGGATGAGCATGCACATGGAATCTTCATAACACGATCCTGTGGAGGACTTTTGTTGATGGCCATTGCTCTCCGCGAGCAAACGACCCTAAGAAAAAGTAATGGGAAATGCTGGTTGGTGCCTACCTGGGCACAAGTCAACATAGCAACTGTTACTAAACTTAGCCATGCAAGGTTGTCTGGACAGACTTATCAGAGAGATTACTGTCTATATGGAGCTGACCACCTATAAAGGTATATCACATCTCCCCACTGCAACAGTCATCAAGATTGCCACAAAAAAAAACAGTGATAAGTCAACTGTTTGGCTGCAGCCTGAGCCTGTCTGGCTCTCATGCCAGGGGTGCATGCTGTGGTAGATCAGGTTACCTCACTAGCAGGGTGAACAACCCCATGGACTGACACAGCTACCAAAATAACCCAGTCCCTGGCCGGTGCCAACTCTGCCCATATCACTGTCTTCTCAAGTCTCCCAGCAATCCCACAAGATGCTTCTTTCCCAGGTGGGAAACATGTCCACAATTAACAGGACATACCTGAGGTTTCCCAGTTCCTTGCAGTGTGATCACAAGCCATGATTCTAACCCACCTAATTAATGAGAACTAGCCAGGACAGAGAGAATGTATGGAAGAGGAAAGGTCTAGGGCTGGAGTGGGTTCAAGACAATGGTTCATGTAGTCTGTCATGTTGTACAAGTCACCTAGGCTCTTTCATTGAATTTATTCTCACAACTTCTCACAGGTTACAGGAGAATAGGAGAGAAACAGCAACTACCACAGCACCCACTTCACGGCACAGGACCCACTTCACGGCACAGGACCCACTTCATGGCACAGGACCCACTTCACGGCACAGCACCCACTTCACGGCACAGCACCCACTTCACGGAACAAATCGGTGACAAGACAAAAAGAAGTGTCAGTTGAATTACAGTTTTGTCTGCAGCGTGTGACTGACTGTCCCCCCAGTAAGCTACACACCAACCGACATAAACTGGGTGGTGTAGTACCGCCCCCATTTCCCAAATGCCCCTCCCCTCAACATCTAAACGTTCCATGTTTCTCACACCATAGACAGCTGTAAATCCTACGCACGTAGGCGCATGAAGGCAGCTGTAAACCAAATTCCTGTCCTGAGGATCACCTTACGCCACAACACAACATTATCAGGTGTCTGAGAATGGTTATGGTGTTTGCCTAAAACAAGCCAAAATGTTTGTCTAAAACAAGCCACTGGCAACAACCTGACACTGCTCAAAGGCTACAGTCATCGAGTCAATAAGTCTCTGCCTTCAAGTTCTCACAGATTCATACACCCTGTATACCAAGGTGAAACACCCCGTACTCCCACACGAAACACCCCGTACTCCCACATGAAACACCCCGTACTCCCACATGAAACACCCCGTACTCCCACATGAAACACCCCGTACTCCCACACGAAACACCCCGTACTCCCACATGAAACACCCCGTACTCCCACATGAAACACCCCGTACTCCCACATGAAACAACCCGTACTCCCACATGAAACACCCCATACTCCCACATGATGTTTTGCATGTGATTTTATGCCCACACATGTCACCCTAGTGGGCACATGAGCAAGGTGACATGAGTGGGGTGTCACAAGTCACCCTACTGGTTACATGAGTTGGGTGTCACAAGTCACCCTGCTGGTGACATGAGTGGGGTGACACAAGTGGGGTATCTCTAGCCACCCTGTGGGTGACATGAGTGGGGTGACACAAGTGAGGTGTCACAATTCACCCTGTTGGTGATGTGAGGAGTCACACAAACAAACGTGGGTGTCACCCAGTCACTTGGACAAACATTGACTAATCTACAATTGTAATTATCTCCACCTGTTTGCAAGGTACACCACTAATACACCCAGATGGACACGTCCGAACATGTCCACTGTTTCACACGGACAAACACAGCGGTTGTCACCAAACAGACTTGTTTAACTTTCTAAATTTCCTGCACAAATTTCAGTGTTCACAAGTGTGAGGAGGATGATCCTGACTTGGGTGTTCTTATGGAGGAGGATCCTGACTTGGGTGTTCTTATGGAGGAGGATGATCCTGACTTGGGTGTTCTTATGGAGGAGGAGGATCCTGCCTGGTTGTTCTTATAGAGGAGGATCCTGACCTGGTTGTTCTTATGGAGGAGGATCCTGACTTGGTTGTTCTTATGGAAGAGGAGGATGATCCTGACTTGGTTGTTCTTATGGAGGAGGATCCTGACCTGGTTGTTTTTATAGAGGAGGATCCTGACCTGGTTGTTCTTATGGAGAAGGATCCTGACTTGGGTGTTCTTATGGAGGAGGATCCTGACGTGGTATTCTTATGGAGGAGGAGGATCCTGACTTGGGTGTTCTTATGGAGGAGGATCCTGACCTGATATTCTTATGGAGGAAGAGGATCCTGACTTGGGTGTCTTATGGAGGAGGATCCTGATTTGGCTGTTCTTATGAAGGAGCATCCTGAAATGTCAGACTTGGCCACCTGGATATATTGCTATATAGCATGTCTGTCTTGTTTTCTGATCCATCTGTTGCCTGGTGTGTGTGCGTGCATGCATGCATGCGTATATTTTAAATTGTTATCATGGTTATATGATATAAAAAGATGTCCATGTGTCTACATGAATGACACACTTTGTTGTCATTACCTGGTGCACATTTAGAAGCAGACTTTGTCATGTTTATTGATGTGTCACAAGGCTGGCTAGGACATATTAATTAATATGTATACTGCCAAAATCTGTGTCACGGTCAGATCTATATGTCACAGATGGCTTTAGAAAAATGCATTTTGTGTTTTTATGTTGGTATGGCTTGCATCAGCTATGTAGTAAAAAAAATTTTATGTGACAAAACAGCTGTAATAATACACCATAGCACAGGGCCCAAAGTTCTATCATTCCCACAGTTCACATTTAACCCTCTCCTACTAGGCCTTGCCTCTATCCAGGGAGTGTAAGCGACAGATCATTATTTAATTCTGTCATATGAATGAAGTGCCAGTGGTTTTTAGATTGTAGCCCTTTTTGGCAATTTCGTGCTGCCCGGAAAATAATATTTTTAATAGGGATATCTCCATATATGAGGCCTACAACACTGGTTGTCTCCAGAATAAAATGTCCAGTTGCTGGCGAGTGTAATTGTGACGTGTCAGTGATGGAAGGATCCCTGGTGTCAGTGATGGAAGGATCCCTGGTGTACACAGAATCCACTTTGTTTGGCAGACTTATGATGGGGAGCATCATCCACGTGACGAGGAGCATCATCCACGTGACGAGGAGCATCATCCACATGACGAGGAGCATCATCCACGTGACGAGGAGCATCGTCCACGTGACGAGGAGCATCATCCATGTGACGAGGAGCATCGTCCACGTGACGAGGAGCATCATCCACGTGACGAGGAGCATCATCCATGTAGATTTTTTTCGAAAACTATAGTGGTATGTGGTATGTGCCCAGAGAAGGTTTCAATGGGAGTCAATAGTGGTCTGTGCCCAGAGAATGTTTCAATGGGAGTCAATAGTGGTCTGTGCCCAGAGAAGGTTTCAATGGGAGTCAATAGTGGTCTGTGCCCAGAGAAGGTTTCAATGGGGGTCAATAGTGGTCTGTGCCCAGAGAAGGTTTCAATGGGAGTCAATAGTGGTCTGTGCCCAGAGAATGTTTCAATGGGAGTCAATAGTGGTATGTGCCCAGAGAAGGTTTCAATGGGAGTCAATAGTGGTCTGTGCCCCAGAGAAGGTTTCAATGGGAGTCAATAGTGGTCTGTGCCCAGAGAAGGTTTCAATGGGAGTCAATAGTGGTATGTGCCCAGAGAAGGTTTCAATGGGAGTCAATAGTGGTATGTGCCCAGAGAAGGTTTCAATGGGAGTCAATAGTGGTATGTGCCCAGAGAATGTTTCAATGGGAGTCAATAGTGGTCTGTGCCCCAGAGAAGGTTTCAATGGGAGTCAATAGTGGTCTGTGCCCAGAGAAGGTTTCAATGGGAGTCAATAGTGGTATGTGCCCAGAGTAGGTTTCAATGGGAGTCAATAGTGGTATGTGCCCAGAGAAGGTTTCAATGGGAGTCAATAGTGGTATGTGCCCAGAGAAGGTTTCAATGGGAGTCAATAGTGGTATGTGCCCAGAGAATGTTTCAATGGGAGTCAATAGTGGTCTGTGCCCCAGAGAAGGTTTCAATGGGAGTCAATAGTGGTCTGTGCCCAGAGAAGGTTTCAATGGGAGTCAATAGTGGTATGTGCCCAGAGTAGGTTTCAATGGGAGTCAATAGTGGTATGTGCCCAGAGAAGGTTTCAATGGGAGTCAATAGTGGTATGTGCCCAGAGAAGGTTTCAATGGGAGTCAATAGTGGTCTGTGCCCCAGAGAAGGCCCCAAACAACAGTTATGTGCTGCATTAATTACATACAGCTGAAAAACATACCAGGCTAAATAAATGCAGACAAATGACGTGTGGGGCCAGCCATGAGTAAGTAAGTACAACTATGTGGAATGCAGAGATATGCAGTGGTGTGAGGTGATTTAATAATCACACCAGTCACGTGATTTATCAGCTCCACAGAGTGCTCAGGAGGCATTCATTTTTATTGCAGTTCCACGAATATTCTGGAATGTTAAACAAGAGGGGGCACTCCCAGTAGTACTTATGCTGCATTCACACCTACATAATTAAAACGGTTTAGCTAGTTGTGAGCGTTCACACATGCAATAGCTAAACCGTTTTAAGGAGGAAGTTGGTATGCGCACATGCGCAAGCTAGCATAACAAAATGGACGACGATATCGTTACTGCCATGCAATTGTCATCGTTAATGATGTCAGCTTCACGCAGAAGACGTCGTGACCGTGCTGCAGGATTGCATTTTTGTAGCTCTGCTGCAAACTCTTTGTTTTGGAACGGCAGGATTCAGCAGTACGTTCCGACCTCCCCCCTCGCCCAGCCCACGGTTCAGACGATCGGCAATATGCCGATAAAGTGGCCGATTCCTTCCAAATCGGCCTGCACACAATCATCTCTCCACACCTCCAATAATATTCGAACTTCCCCATCGTCCCAATTGTCGCGTTTCTTTGCATTTTTCTTCGACTGAAGACATGATGGCATGAAAATGTTGTTTGTTTATGTTTTAAACAGGAAACGACGAGGCACGAGATAGAATGCGCATGACTGTGACGTACTTAAACCGTTTTAGCTAAAACGGTTTAACTAAACCACCTACTGAAGCGGTTCAGCTAAACCGTTTTAGCTAAAACGTTTTAGCGCTAAATCGCATACACACGTGTGTTTTCGGATTGGATTAGTTAAAACGTTTTAACTAAACCGTTTTAAAGTGTAAGTGTGAACGCAGTTTAACAAGATATCAACTGAACAGCCTGAAATGTGATAATATGACAGGACATAATGAAAATGCTGCCAAAATAAATGGTAGCAGAAATTCATTATATTAATCACAGCCTACAAAAGCAATGTTTTCAATGAAAATACTGCCACGTCAGAAGTGTTGGGGGGACTCCCCTAATATTCTTTCTGCATGAAATATACAACACTCATCCCAGATAACTCAGACATTATTCACACCAGAGCAGTTGTGTTCACCCTCTGGCAGACATGTTCTTCCAACGTCAAATCAACTTTACACTTCACCCTCTGGCAGACATGTTCTTCCAATGCCAACTCAACTTTACACTTCACCCTCTGGCAGACATGTTCTTCCAACGTCAACTCAACTTTACACTTCACCCTCTGGCAGACATGTTCTTCCAACGTCAAATCAACTTTACACTTCACCCTCTGGCAGACATGTTCTTCCAATGCCAACTCAACTTTACACTTCACCCTCTGGCAGACATGTTCTTCCAACGTCAACTCAACTTTACACTTCACCCTCTGGCAGACATGTTCTTCCAACGCCAACTCAACTTTACACTTCACCCTCTGGCAGACATGTTCTTCCAACGTCAAATCAACTTTACACTTCACCCTCTGGCAGGCATGTTCTTCCAATGCCAACTCAACTTTACACTTCACCCTCTGGCAGACATGTTCTTCCAATGCCAACTCAACTTTACACTTCACCCTCTGGCAGACATGTTCTTCCAATGCCAACTCAACTTTACACTTCACCCTCTGGCAGACATGTTCTTCCAATGCCAACTCAACTTTACACTTCACCCTCTGGCAGACATGTTCTTCCAACGCCAACTCAACTTTACACTTCACCCTCTGGCAGACATGTTCTTCCAACGCCAACTCAACTTTACACTTCACCCTCTGGCAGACATGTTCTTCCAACGTCAAATCAACTTTACACTTCACCCTCTGGCAGGCATGTTCTTCCAATGCCAACTCAACTTTACACTTCACCCTCTGGCAGACATGTTCTTCCAACGCCAACTCAACTTTACACTTCACCCTCTGGCAGACATGTTCTTCCAATGCCAACTCAACTTTACACTTCACCCTCTGGCAGACATGTTCTTCCAACGCCAACTCAACTTTACACTTCACCCTCTGGCAGACATGTTCTTCCAACGCCAACTCAACTTTACACTTCACCCTCTGGCAGACATGTTCTTCCAACGCCAACTCAACTTTACACTTCACCCTCTGGCAGACATGTTCTTCCAACGTCAAATCAACTTTACACTTCACCCTCTGGCAGACATGTTCTTCCAACGCCAACTCAACTTTACACTTCACCCTCTGGCAGACATGTTCTTCCAACGTCAAATCAACTATACACTTCACCCTCTGGCAGGCATGTTCTTCCAATGCCAACTCAACTTTACACTTCACCCTCTGGCAGACATGTTCTTCCAATGCCAACTCTATTTATTTTTACACTTCACCCTCTGGCAGACATGTTCTTCCAATGCCAACCCAACTTTACACTTCACCCTCTGGCTGACATGTTCTTCCAATGCCAACTCAACTTTACACTTCACCCTCTGGCAGACATGTTCTTCCAACGCCAACTCTATTTATTTTTACACTTTACCCTCTAGCAGATATGTTCTTCCAACGACAACTTGACTTATCTTGGAAGCATTCAGCCATCTTACAATTATTTACTAAGACTACTTGTTCACATATCCACTGAGGCAATGTGGGGTGAATGACATTGCCCAAGCTTAAAAACTACAGCAAGGGGATTGAAACCTGGGTTCTCTTGATTGAGAATGCAACGTTTTAACCACTAGGCTACCATGCCCCACAACCGCTACCACGCATCACAGATGTCCCAGACGATCAACTCCTCATGGCAGGATTATCTATGACAGCCCGAGTGAATAAAACAAACTACCAAAGGAACCAAGTCTGCCTACAGAGCTAGTCACTGGATTTATGATTACAGCGGACAGTACACCCTGAAATATACACCGGCTGGGGGTGGGGCGTGGGAGGGATAACAGTGCCTCCCTCATCAGCAACAGCAAGGTTTCAGCCTGCCACCCTGTCTGGAGGAGTAGACAGGCTCAAGGTGCACTCTCTCTGCACTGTCCCAGACAAGGACCCACTACACCACAGGTGAAAAAAGCCAGACTTTCCAACTTCAATCCTACTTACCCAAAGGATGACAGCTTCTTACTACAAACACTTAGCTTAGACCTTGCTACAAGGACTTTAATGGAAGTTCTTGCTTGGGCTTAGACCTTGCTACAAGGACTTTAATGGAAGTTATCGCTTGGGCTTAGACCTTGCTACAAGGACTTTAATGGAAGTTCTTGCTTGGGCTTAGACCTTGCTACAAGGACTTTAATGGAAGTTATCGCTTGGGCTTAGACCTTGCTACCAAGGACTTTAATGGAAGTTCTTGCTTGGGCTTAGACCTTGCTACAAGGACTTTAATGGAAGTTCTTGCTTGGGCTTAGACCTTGCTACAAGGACTTTAATGGAAGTTCTTGCTTGGGCTTAGACCTTGCTACAAGGACTTTAATGGAAGTTATCGCTTGGGCTTAGACCTTGCTACAAGGACTTTAATGGAAGTTCTTGCTTGGGCTTAGACCTTGCTACAAGGACTTTAATGGAAGTTATCGCTTGGGCTTAGACCTTGCTACAAGGACTTTAATGGAAGTTCTTGCTTGGGCTTAGACCTTGCTACAAGGACTTTAATGGAAGTTCTTGCTTGGGCTTAGACCTTGCTACAAGGACTTTAATGGAAGTTCTTGCTTGGGCTTAGACCTTGCTACAAGGACTTTAATGGAAGTTCTTGCTTGGGCTTAGACCTTGCTACAAGGACTTTAATGGAAGTTCTTGCTTGGGCTTAGACCTTGCTACAAGGACTTTAATGGAAGTTATCGCTTGGGCTTAGACCTTGCTACAAGGACTTTAATGGAAGTTCTTGCTTGGGCTTAGACCTTGCTACAAGGACTTTAATGGAAGTTCTTGCTTGGGCTTAGACCTTGCTACAAGGACTTTAATGGAAGTTCTTGCTTGGGCTTAGACCTTGCTACAAGGACTTTAATGGAAGTTCTTGCTTCGGCTTAGACCTTGCTACAAGGACTTTAATGGAAGTTCTTGCTTGGGCTTAGACCTTGCTACAAGGACTTTAATGGAAGTTATCGCTTGGGCTTAGACCTTGCTACAAGGACTTTAATGGAAGTTCTTGCTTGGGCTTAGACCTTGCTACAAGGACTTTAATGGAAGTTCTTGCTTGGGCTTAGACCTTGCTACAAGGACTTTAATGGAAGTTATCGCTTGGGCTTAGACCTTGCTACAAGGACTTTAATGGAAGTTATCGCCTGGAATGGTCACGAATTGTGATGTTATAATTTCATTACTGATGTTATGTTGACATCACCCAAAAGCGACCTCTGCTACATTTGATATATGTGCGTGCGTGCGTGCGTGCACATGCTACATTCATGCGTGCATGTTAGCAGTTTGTTCACTTTTGTCAGCTATTGTGTTGGTTGTGACAACATATGCAGATGAAATAGACATGTTGGCCAACACAGCACGAACTGCACAGACAGCCTGGCCACAGCATGCACAGTCACGCAGATCATAATGGCACATAATTGGAATATGTGGTGGTGCAAAGACCAGGCGACTGAGTGTATAAAGCACTGGGCAAACTGACAAAAAACAACTGCACCAGTCATCATTACAATCACAATCTAATAGCTCCCAAAAACAATAACCATGATTAAGTTAATGAAGAAAACAAATGTTTATTTAGTGTGGGACTTAGGTAAATGACTGGCAGATAGATAGAACTATCACCTGTGCCCCAGGATAGCTGCAACATGTAGACTAGACTGCTTCTAAGTTCAGAGCAGTCAGAGCAGGCAATAGTTATATAAGGGATAGTGCACTTCGAATGTCAGAGCATGCAATATTTACATAGGGAGTAGTGCACTTTAAATGTCAGAGCATGCAATATTTACATAGGGGGTAGTGCACTTTGAATGTCAGAGCATGCAATATTTACATAGGGGGTAGTGCACTTTAAATGTCAGAGCATGCAATATTTACATAGGGAGTAGTGCACTTTGAATGTCAGAGCATGCAATATTTACATAGGGAGTAGTGCACTTTGAATGTCAGAGCATGCAATATTTACATAGGGGGTAGTGCACTTTGAATGTCAGAGCTTGCAATATTAACATAGGGAGTAGTGCACTTTGAATGTCAGAGCATGCAATATTTACATAGGGAGTAGTGCACTTTGAACGTCAGAGCATGCAATATTTACATAGGGGTAGTGCACTTTGAACGTCAGAGCATGCAATATTTACATAGGGGTAGTGCACTTTGAACGTCAGAGCATGCAATATTTACATAGGGGTAGTGCACTTTGAATGTCAGAGCATGCAATATTTACATGGGGTAGTGCACTTTGAATGTCAGAGCTTGCAATATTTACATAGGGAGTAGAGCACTTTGAATGTCAGAGCATGCAATATTTACATAGGGGGTAGTGCACTTTGAATGTCAGAGCTTGCAATATTAACATAGGGAGTAGTGCACTTTGAATGTCAGAGCATGCAATATTTACATAGGGAGTAGTGCACTTTGAATGTCAGAGCATGCAATATTTACATAGGGAGTAGTGCACTTTGAACGTCAGAGCATGCAATATTTACATAGGGGTAGTGCACTTTGAATGTCAGAGCATGCAATAGATACATAGGGGGTTAGTTCACTTTGATGTCAGAGCATGCAAGAGATATGTAAGGGGTAAATGCACTTTGAATGTCCGAGTTCTGCATTGTCTGTTGTGTTACTGTACTTGTTACACCAGCAGTAGCCAAGATCTGTGTGGAGGACATTGCCCAAACCCTTCCCAGGGTGAAAGTTATTATATAATGGAAAACAAACTTGACCAAGAAATTGGACAAAACTTCACGCCATCATATATTATCACCTCGCTGGTCCAAAGGTCATTGGGAACAGTCGAATTAATTCTTAATCGTCTGACAAAGGTGTTTACTGTCAATATTGACAGGGATTTACAGATTATGAATGTTTGAAGATAATCAGCACAAAAGGGCATGGCTCTTCAAATATGCCTCATAATTAATTAATTCTCAGCCAAAAGGCCCATTAAACTCACCAGCCTCGTCGCTTGAATGGGTTCCCTTCCTACTTTATAAAGTAACCAAGCAAGATATGGGATAGTGGTCTGTCCCCAATAAATCTGATTGTCAGTCTGCAGATGGCACCAGTGGTTAAATGGCAGACAAATAACAGCTTACAGATTCAATACACTGAACATCACAAGCAAACTGCCTTGTCATCAGACTCTGAGGTCAGACCAAGTCAGGCACATGGTTGAATCCAACAACTTGCCTACATACAAAGATTGGGTGCACACGGGAAGACATGTGGGACTTGGGAGGGAATGGGGTTAGGAGACGGGTGTGAAGAAGACAGGTGGGGTTGGGAAACGTACCTGTGTCACTTCCTGGATAAGTTCCTCAGACACATCCTCTGGGAAGAACTTGGCTCGGAACTTGAACTGATATGGGTTCTCTTTGCGGACATCCTGACTGAGCACCTGAGGAACAGACAGACGTGTCTTATGACACTAATACACCATACACAGATCATGTGACCACGTGTACTTCTGTTGACCTACTATGACAACTCAACAGATATTTTTATAATTGTGTTGTTTGGCAGCCATAAATCTGCACATCTATTGCTGCCATCAGATGCATATATCCAAAACCAGTTTATTCAAATATAGTACATTTTAGGACTATGAAATGGACTAATATTTATTTCATTGTCATTCTACGCATGCTGACGTTCTAGATATAACTAGGATGTTGGTGGCAAGTCATAATACATACTTTCACTATGGCTCAGTGTGTTCACAGGTTTGAATTATCTGTGAATGTGCATCTATTGACTGTGTGCATGCAGTCAAGTCAACTACATCTACTCCAGTATACAGAGGAGATACTGCCAGTGAGTTAAATATTCATTAGTTAACACTTCAGACAGACAGGGACTGAAACAACACACAATACAATGCATTGTATGCAGATGTGCACCAGTGCTGGTTGCCATATGCACACAGTCATCATGAACCGTGTGGACGCTGGCGTCACTGTTTTAGCAACACTATGTGTACACTATTAACTAAAGGTTTGCTATTCCCAGGCAGAGAGAAAGGTTCCGTTCTCACCGAAACACTATCAATTATTTCACAAACTTTTTTAATATGTATATTGGAATATCTGTTACTATCTCGCCAAGTCCAGACTTAAGCAGATAGAGTAGTTTGGCTCTATCACATTAGATGTGTGTAGTATCTTATGCTAATATAAGTCAGCATATATTAACACATCAGCTAAAAACCAGTCTGTGGGAATGTTCTGTGGTGAGAAAATAATAAAGAGTAGTTTACAGTTTGCTTGTGTGCTTGTGTGCTTGGTGTTAGCACACAGCCCTGTCTCGTAATTGTTTTCTCATTAAATGCCTCGCACAAAAACCAGGTCAAATTTCTTGCCAAGAGGGACTGATGGTCTAGCCACACAGAGCTGACAATATGGTCTCAGATGACATGAGTACAGCATAGATGTAGACTCCAGGCACTGTTAGACACCAGTACTTACAACCCTCACTGAGACAGTCAAGACTCCAGGCACTGTTAGACACCAGTACTTACAACCCTCACTGAGACAGTCAAGACTCCAGGCACTGTTAGACACCAGTACTTACAACCCTCACTGAGACAGTCAAGACTCCAGGCACTGTTAGACACCAGTACTTAACAACCCTCACTGATACAGTCAAGACTCCAGGCACTGTTAGACACCAGTACTTAACAACCCTCACTGATACAGTCAAGACTCCAGGCACTGTTAGACACCAGTACTTAACAACCCTCACTGATACAGTCAAGACTCCAGGCACTGTTAGACACCAGTACTTAACAACCCTCACTGATACAGTCAAGACTCCAGGCACTGTTAGACACTAGTACCTAACAACCCTCACCGATACAGTCAAGACTCCAGGCACTGTTAGACACCAGTACTTAACAACCCTCACTGAGACAGTCAAGACTCCAGGCACTGTTAGACACCAGTACTTAACAACCCTCACTGAGACAGTCAAGACTCCAGGCACTGTTAGACACCAGTACTTAACAACCCTCACTGATACAGTCAAGACTCCAGGCACTGTTAGACACCAGTACTTAACAACCCTCACTGAGACAGTCAAGACTCCAGGCACTGTTAGACACCAGTACTTAACAACCCTCACTGAGACAGTCAAGACTCCAGGCACTGTTAGACACCAGTACTTAACAACCCTCACTGAGACAGTCAAGACTCCAGGCACTGTTAGACACCAGTACTTAACAACCCTCACTGAGACAGTCAAGACTCCAGGCACTGTTAGACACTAGTACTTAACAACCCTCACTGAGACAGTCAAGACTCCAGGCACTGTTAGACACCAGTACTTAACAACCCTCACTGATACAGTCAAGACTCCAGGCACTGTTAGACACCAGTACTTAACAACCCTCACCGATACAGTCAAGACTCCAGGCACTGTTAGACACTAGTACTTAACAACCCTCACTGAGACAGTCAAGACTCCAGGCACTGTTAGACACCAGTACTTACAACCCTCACTGAGACAGTCAAGACTCCAGGCACTGTTAGACACCAGTACTTAACAACCCTCACTGATACAGTCAAGACTCCAGGCACTGTTAGACACCAGTACTTAACAACCCTCACTGATACAGTCAAGACTCCAGGCACTGTTAGACACTAGTACCTAACAACCCTCACTGAGACAGTCAAGACTCCGGGCACTGTTAGACACCAGTACTTAACAACCCTCACTGAGACAGTCAAGACTCCAGGCACTGTTAGACACCAGTACTTAACAACCCTCACTGATACAGTCAAGACTCCAGGCACTGTTAGACACCAGTACTTAACAACCCTCACTGATACAGTCAAGACTCCAGGCACTGTTAGACACTAGTACCTAACAACCCTCACTGAGACAGTCAAGACTCCAGGCACTGTTAGACACCAGTACTTAACAACCCTCACTGAGACAGTCAAGACTCCAGGCACTGTTAGACACCAGTACTTAACAACCCTCACCGATACAGTCAAGACTCCAGGCACTGTTAGACACCAGTACTTAACAACCCTCACTGAGACAGTCAAGACTCCAGGCACTGTTAGACACCAGTACTTAACAACCCTCACTGAGACAGTCAAGACTCCAGGCACTGTTAGACACCAGTACTTAACAACCCTCACTGATACAGTCAAGACTCCAGGCACTGTTAGACACCAGTACTTAACAACCCTCACTGAGACAGTCAAGACTCCAGGCACTGTTAGACACCAGTACTTAACAACCCTCACTGAGACAGTCAAGACTCCAGGCACTGTTAGACACCAGTACTTAACAACCCTCACTGAGACAGTCAAGACTCCAGGCACTGTTAGACACCAGTACTTAACAACCCTCACTGAGACAGTCAAGACTCCAGGCACTGTTAGACACTAGTACTTAACAACCCTCACTGAGACAGTCAAGACTCCAGGCACTGTTAGACACCAGTACTTAACAACCCTCACTGATACAGTCAAGACTCCAGGCACTGTTAGACACCAGTACTTAACAACCCTCACCGATACAGTCAAGACTCCAGGCACTGTTAGACACTAGTACTTAACAACCCTCACTGAGACAGTCAAGACTCCAGGCACTGTTAGACACCAGTACTTAACAACCCTCACTGAGACAGTCAAGACTCCAGGCACTGTTAGACACCAGTACTGACAACCCTCACTGAGACAGTCAAGACTCCAGGCACTGTTAGACACTAGTACCTAACAAGCCTCACTGAGACAGTCAACAACATATCATAAAGGTCAGTGGTAAAACATGTAAAGCTAAGCTATAATGACCTTTTACTTGGTGCTAAGTTCACAAAACATCTAAAATATCAATGTAGTTATCGTGATATCCCCTACCTTTTAAAAATTAAAGACGGCAATGTTTCCAAGAAGTTACTGCATTAGAGTAATTACTATGAAAGAGTAAGAAAGTTGTAAATGGAGAGGCCATCAGAATGGAAGGACTGTCAATGAACAACATTAGGATCTGGTTTTTTAAAAGCTTTATTATTAGACTACATGATTACCGAGTTAACCATGACTTCTGGTGACTCTGCTATTCAAGCACTACTAACCACATCACGCTAGAGTACACACGATTTGTATCTGACATGATGTACAACAGAAAACACAAAATGTGATAAATCAAATTACTAATTCACATTAATGTTTTGCCCTGTAATGCCCCCCTGTGTGACTGGTACACGGTCAAGCCTTTCATAAATGTTTTGCCATGTAATGCCCCCCTGTGTGACTGGTACACGGTCAAGCCTTTCATAAATGTTTTGCCATGTAATGCCCCCGTGTGACTGGTACACGGTCAAGCCTTTCATAAATGTTTTGCCATGTAATGCCCCCCTGTGTGACTGGTACACGGTCAAGCCTTTCATAAATGTTTTGCCATGTAATGCCCCCCTGTGTGACTGGTACACGGTCAAGCCTTTCATAAACAACAATATAGCAATCCTTAGGTTATGTGTACTGTGACTATTTGACATGGATACTCACTTTTCTGTTGAGTTTCAGCCACGTTGTGAGACCTTTGCTGTCCACGTATTGTAACCCGAAGAACCAGATTTCTCGGAAGCCAATTGTCTTTACTACCTACAAAACCAAGAAATCAACAGAATTAATCCTAACATTCGTCTCATGATGAAACAAATGTTGCATCTTCTAATATAAAATGTTTTAATTATGTCTGTTGGGAGTCATCCTAGAAAGTCATACTGTGTCAGCTGGTGAGTCATCCTAGAAAGTCATGCTGTGTCTGTTGGGAGTCATCCTAGAAAGTCATACTGTGTCAGCTGGTGAGTCATCCTAGAAAGTCATGCTGTGTCTGTTGGGAGTCATCCTAGAAAGTCATACTGTGTCAGCTGGTGAGTCATCCTAGAAAGTCATGCTGTGTCTGTTGGGAGTCATCCTAGAAAGTCATACTGTGTCAGCTGGTGAGTCATCCTAGAAAGTCATGCTGTGTATGTTGGGAGTCATCCTAGAAAGTCATACTGTGTCAGCTGGTGAGTCATCCTAGAAAGTCATGCTGTGTCTGTTGGGAGTCATCCTAGAAAGTCATACTGTGTCAGCTGGTGAGTCATCCTAGAAAGTCATGCTGTGTATGTTAAGAGTCATCCTAGAAAGTCATACTGTGTCAGCTGGTGAGTCATCCTAGAAAGTCATGCTGTGTCTGTTGGGAGTCATCCTAGAAAGTCATACTGTGTCAGCTGGTGAGTCATCCTAGAAAGTCATGCTGTGTCTGTTGGGAGTCATCCTAGAAAGTCATGCTGTGTCTGTTGGGAGTCATCCTAGAAAGTCATACTGTGTCTGTTGTTGAGTCATCCTAGAAAGTCATGCTTCATCAGGGGAACAAACAAGGAAGAAGTCACAAGAAGGTGAAGACCACTGCCCACTTAGGATAATGGTCTCACTTTCATAGGGTCTTTGGGTTACAATGTAACAATAATAATTAGAAAACTTCCATATGCCTAAATCCTCAGAAATCAGAGCTCAGAGGCTCATTAAAAATGAAAGGTTAAGCAATTGTGGAAATTGTTAATTTTGCCACTGGCAGTGATGCAGTGATTGCTATAGACAACATTCCAGACTCGTGTTTGTGAAACGGCACAAACTGCCTATCATGACACTGAACTACACTACTGAACTACAACTTGTTTCCCTGATCAAAACAGTACTGTGTACATTGGAATTTTTTTTAAAGAGTACTTGCTCAAAATAAATGGCATTTTATCGCCATATGATTAACACAGGACTTAGCCCACACAGACTGCCTGAAAGCTATGCACCTACATTATTTATACATAGATGTAACAGTGAATGCAGGCAATCTGAACCACATCATGTTCTAGATTGGTCTCTGGAGACAATGCTAGTACCACAGGCAGACTGGATGATGGGGCTGCATCTATCAATTATACAATGCAAAGCCTTTCAGTAAGTGCTGGGTAAGTAGTCATCATAGAGTCTGAGTCAGTGTTCAATATACAGGGTCATCCAGAGCACTACGCAGGCACTCTGGCAGAAAACTACTTCTAAATAATTAAAACTAAGTTAAGCCTTGACATGGTAATTACATTTCAAGAAACGTTTTGAATTCTTTTCAAATATTTTATGTTAAGCATGTTATTTAAAACCCACTGTTCGTAAATAGTATCCACATACATGTCTGTATTGATGGGACAGAGCGTCATTTCTACTAATTTTGCTAATTGTTAAGAAAAACCAATTCAGCCTGACAAACACATCTATGTATGACTGTGTTTATGTGACCTGCACACATATTTAGGCTAACAACATTGTATGGAGAGTAACTATTATAACGTGACCTGCACACAGATTTAGGCTAACAACATTGTATGGAGAGTAAATATTATAACGTGACCTGCACACAGATTTAGGCTAACAACATTATATGGAGAGTAACTATTATAACGTGACCTGCACACAGATTTAGGCTAACAACAACGTATGGAGAGTAAATGTTATATGTGACCTGCACACATATTTAGGCTAACAACAATGTATGGAGAGTAAATGTTATATGTGACCTGCACACAGATTTCGGCTAACAACATTGTATGGAGAGTAACTATTATAACGTGACCTGCACACAGATTTAGGCTAACAACATTGTATGGAGAGTAAATATTATAACGTGACCTGCACACAGATTTAGGCTAACAACATTATATGGAGAGTAACTATTATAACGTGACCTGCACACAGATTTAGGCTAACAACAACGTATGGAGAGTAAATGTTATATGTGACCTGCACACATATTTAGGCTAACAACAATGTATGGAGAGTAAATGTTATATGTGACCTGCACACAGATTTCGGCTAACAACAATGTATGGAGAGTAAATAATATATATGTGACCTGCACACAGATTTAGGCTAACAACATTGCATGGAGAGTAAATGTTATATGTGACCTGCACACATATTTAGGCTAACAACATTGCATGGAGAGTAAATGTTATATGTGACCTGCACACAGATTTAGGCTAACAACATTGCATGGAGAGTAAATGTTATATGTGACCTGCACACATATTTAGGCTAACAACATTGTATGGAGAGTAAATGTTATAATATAACATTATTATGTGACCTGCACACAGATTTAGGCTAACAACAATGTATGGAGAGTAAATGTTATATGTGACCTGCAAACAGATTTAGGCTAACAACAATGTATGGAGAGTAGCTATTATATGTGACCTGCACACAGATTTAGGCTAACAACAATGTATGGAGAGTTGCTATTATATGTGACCTGCACACAGATTTAGGCTAACAACAATGTATGGAGAGTAGCTATTATATGTGACCTGCACACATATTTAGGCTAACAACAATGCATGGAGAGTAACTATTATATGTGACCTGCACACAGATTTAGGCTAACAACAATGTATGGAGAGTAGCTATTATATGTGACCTGCACACATATTTAGGCTAACAACAATGTATGGAGAGTAACTATTATATGTGACCTGCACACAGATTTAGGCTAACAACATTGTATGGAAAGTAACTATTATATGTGACCTGCACACAGATTTAGGCTAACAACATTGTATGGAGAGTAACTATTATATGTGACCTGCACACAGATTTAGGCTAACAACATTGTATGGAGAGTAACTATTATATGTGACCTGCACACATATTTAGGCTAACAACATTGTATGGAGAGTAACTATTATAAAGTGACCTACACACAGATTTAGGCAATGTATGGAGAGTAACTATTATATGTGACCTGCACACAGATTTAGGCTAACAACATTGTATGGAAAGTAACTATTATATGTGACCTACACACAGATTTAGGCTAACAACATTGTATGGAGAGTAACTATTATATGTGACTTGCACACAGATTTAAGCTAACAACATTGTATGGAGAGTAACTATTATAACGTGACCTGCACACAGATTTAGGCTAACAACATTGTATGGAGAGTAACTATTATAACGTGACCTGCACACATATTTAGGCTAACAACATTTTGTGGAGTAAATGAATGAGAAAACTACAAGCCAAGGTGATGCAGTGACTAACTCTCCAGGAACATCCATAAGCTGGCAGTAAACGCCCAACATGTTACCAGGCTGACTAATCCTTGCAGGCCATTGTAAGCATGGCACAGCCAGCAGCTAGAGTTACACTAGGAAGACTTCCTCTGTGCCACTGAAACTTTCTTGTGTTCATATTTTGCCAAAACTGCCAATTTTTAGGGTAAGCGCATTTAATAATAATACACTTTATTTGTACAATCATATCTAGAGTCAGACCCTGTTCAGGAGTGCGTACATTTGCAACAGGATTAAAAGAGCTGGAGGTATGTGATTTTGACAAAACTTGTTGAGCACATCAGTAAGACAGATAGTCATACAAAACGTTAACTATGGGAAAACCAACTATGGTCTGTGTCCATTTGTGCCTAGCAGTGACCCACAGGCAGCTGGTTATGTCAACTATATCCTGCTCTCAGCATGATCTAACTGTAGTCCGCCCACCACAGGAAGACACCTCACCCCTGCCCACCCTAGGGCTGTACTCCCACTCAGACATGGAAGTGATCCTTCATGCAGACCCCCCCACCCCTCCAGGCAGTTCACTCAGTGCCTGTTATCAGTGACCAGGACAACAAGGCTGCCCATAGTAAACCAACCTACAGATAACATCAGAAGTGACAACTCTACTAACATCACTCACTGCTTTTACAAGTCCTTCACAAGTTTCCCTCTGGTTATTCACAATCTTACAGAATGTTTGATACAAACATTATTAATAATTTTTGAGCTTCCTGCTTGTACAAAATGTTGCCATTACATATAAAGGATATAGTTATTATCTGCCACAAAGAATGTGTTGCATGAATACATGTAGAACAAGTATAAAGTCCTGTATAGATTCGCCATGCCCCACTTCACGTCTTCACTGTTGATGACTAATCTCATAGGGGTCACAACACCCTTTATAATTGGCACAATTGTCATGGTGATCACACCCAATAAACGGAAATGTTTACAGTATGATAATTCTCATGACAGTCATCACAGTCAAATATTTATATAACCGGAAACCAATATTTCAAGCACAAATACTGTCATACTTCCATGACCTTTTCTAAACTGAGTATTGACTGACAGTGTAA
This sequence comes from Lamellibrachia columna, assembly GCA_963662155.1. Classification (NCBI taxonomy): domain Eukaryota; kingdom Metazoa; phylum Annelida; class Polychaeta; order Sabellida; family Siboglinidae; genus Lamellibrachia; species Lamellibrachia columna. The sequence goes on along the minus strand of OY759270.1, from coordinate 1,334,964 downwards.
ATGTCATGTGACGGTCTCCGTATCCTGTTTCTGAACTTTCTGTTGATGACAGGTTGACCCGGTGAGACATCCCTGTGGGTGTGGACCCTGTCTTCCCAATGATTCCATTCATCTGACCCCCAAACCTCAAGATGTGGACATAGTAGGGTTCTGGGTTCATCTTCTTCCGTCTATATATACATGCTGTGGTCAGAACGCCAAGCCTACCATTCTCTGCTGACCGTTAGCGTGGTCATTGCCAGAGTGCATGTTATATATACATGCTGTGGTCAGAACGCCAAGCCTACCATTCTCTGCTGACCGTTAGTGTGGTCATTGCCAGAGTGCATGTTATTCTCAGTGGTTCTTTTACACGAGACATTAACGTGATTATCCGAGTCACAAGAGATCCACAGTCCCCAATGTTGAGAGATATAGTGCCTGGTCCGAGTCACAAGAGATCCACAGTCCCCAATGTTGAGAGATATAGTGCCTGGTCCGAGTCACAAGAGATCCACAGTCCCCAATGTTGAGAGATACAGTACCTGGTCCGAGTCACAAGAGATCCACAGTCCCCAATGTTGAGAGATACAGTGCCTGGTCCGAGTCACAAGAGATCCACAGTCCCCAATGTTGAGAGATACAGTGCCTGGTCCGAGTCACAAGAGATTCACAATCCCCAATGTTGAGAGATATAGTGCCTGGTCCGAGTCACAAGAGATCCACAGTCCCCAATGTTGAGAGATACAGTGCCTGGTCCGAGTCACAAGAGATCCACAGTCCCCAATGTTGAGAGATACAGTGCCTGGTCCGAGTCACAAGAGATCCACAGTCCCCAATGTTGAGAGATACAGTGCCTGGTCCGAGTCACAAGAGATTCACAGTCCCCAATGTTGAGAGATACAGTGCCTGGTCCGAGTCACAAGAGATCCACAGTCCCCAATGTTGAGAGATACAGTGCCTGGTCCAGGTCCTGAACCCTGACATGTAAAGTAGATGTGTTAGGGGTTTGATTTAAAAATCTTGGCTACGATAACAGTGTTTTTACACTGTCAAATTTTTTTTTATTACACTTTAGATTACAGAAATGTGGTTACAACATTACCTTACATACCTGGTAAACACATGTAAAACATGCGCAGTGTCTGCTAGAATTAAGTCGCTCTCAGACAATACTGATGTCTTGGTGCCAGTGGGTTGAATGTCCTCAATGATCTGGTGACATTACACTGCAGTTTGTATTGAAAACATTCCCCTTATCATAATTGATAACAATGCCTATAATAAATCCATTACAATTGGAGACACAATCATTTTGATTATGATTACAAGTTGCAGCTGATTACAACTGAAACTCCTGTACCGAGCTGTCCTGTACCGAGCTTCCTGTACCGAGCTGTCCTGCCCAAAGACACGTCGAACAAAGCAGACATGTTCCTGCATGTATATAGCAGCCTTAAACATGTCACAAGAAAAAGAATATGGCGGGCATCAGCTTGTTGGCACGCCACACATTCCTTGGATGCCACACTTAAAGCAAATAAGGTCTACAAAAATGCATAAATTGAGCTGTTTATTTACACTGATCAGTCTTTGAAAGTAACCTTTACTCAAGGAAGTTCAAGAGCTTCCACCTCAAATGCATTGGCTGCTTTCTAATATTGGAGCAGAGGAACACGCCTACAGAAAGCTCAATGTTGGAGCAGAGGAACACGCCTGCAGAAAGCTCAATGTTGGAGCAGAGGAAGACGCCTGCAGAAAGCTCAATGTTGGAGCAGAGGAAGACGCCTGCAGAAAGCTCAATGTTGGAGCAGAGGAAGACGCCTGCAGAAAGCTCAATGTTGGAGCAGAGGAAGACGCCTGCAGAAAGCTCAATGTTGGAGCAGAGGAACACGCCTACAGAAAGCTCAATGTTGGAGCAGAGGAACACGCCTGCAGAAAGCTCAATATTGGAGCAGAGGAACACGCCTGCAGAAAGCTCAATGTTGGAGCAGAGGAAGACGCCTGCAGAAAGCTCAATGTTGGAGCAGAGGAAGACGCCTGCAGAAAGCTCAATGTTGGAGCAGAGGAAGACGCCTGCAGAAAGCTCAATGTTGGAGCAGAGGAAGACGCCTGCAGAAAGCTCAATGTTGGAGCAGAGGAAGACGCCTGCAGAAAGCTCAATGTTGGAGCAGAGGAACACGCCTGCAGAAAGCTCAATGTTGGAGCAGAGGAAGACGCCTGCAGAAAGCTCAATGTTGGAGCAGAGGAACACGCCTGCAGAAAGCTCAATGTTGGAGCAGAGGAAGACGCCTGCAGAAAGCTCAATGTTGGAGCAGAGGAACACGCCTGCAGAAAGCTCAATGTTGGAGCAGAGGAACACGCCTGCAGAAAGCTCAATGTTGGAGCAGAGGAAGACGCCTGCAGAAAGCTCAATGTTGGAGCAGAGGAAGACGCCTGCAGAAAGCTCAATGTTGGAGCAGAGGAACACGCCTGCAGAAAGCTCAATGTTGGAGCAGAGGAACACGCCTGCAGAAAGCTCAATGTTGGAGCAGAGGAAGACGCCTGCAGAAAGCTCAATGTTGGAGCAGAGGAACACGCCTGCAGAAAGCTCAATGTTGGAGCAGAGGAAGACGCCTGCAGAAAGCTCAATGTTGGAGCAGAGGAAGACGCCTGCAGAAAGCTCAATGTTGGAGCAGAGGAAGACGCCTGCAGAAAGCTCAATGTTGGAGCAGAGGAACACGCCTGCAGAAAGCTCAATGTTGGAGCAGAGGAACACGCCTGCAGAAAGCTCAATGTTTTTAAAAGGCTACAGAATGATTCATAGTTTATTGAATCATACTGTCAACTCAAGTAGACTGACCCAGGGTAATTAACACAGAATGATGTGACAATTTGGCAGAAGGTCTTTTATTGAATAAATAAACCTTGACAAAAGAAGCCTATTGAGGTAAAATAAGTGTTCCTGATACAACATATAAAACTGTGACATGACAGTTGTAGGTCATGACTGCAGCCAGCTGAAGGTTCACAACCAAGGACAGCGGCTCAACAAGGAAACAGAAAGACCCACACTGGTGAGTTTTATATATTTGTATTGTATATTTATACTTGGAAGTGTTGTTAATTAATTTGCAGTTTTTACTGAAATGTTACTTTTGGTAATTTCCAAGATTAGAATTACTGATTATGTCAAGAATGTGCAATTATGTAATGTGATATGAAAATTTTTTTGAAAGCAAATGTAACGAAACATCTAAATATACAAAGAGTGAGCAACTGTCTGTGCACCAAAGGTTCAGTGCTGTTCATTCATGCTTGGAGACTGAAGCCAAGACTGAGACATTCCACAGCAATAGGTCACTATTAGTACAAGGTGTGGAAGACATTCCACAGCAGTGGGTCACTATTAGTACAAGGTGTGAAAGCCACTCAAGTGTGACACTTGTTTCAAGACAGTCAAAAAGCTGTGGACAATAGCCAGTACCTGTGAGTAGTTACACTCTAGTCTACTGGACTATAGCCAGTACCTGTGAGTAGTTACACTCTAGTCTACTGGACTATAGCCAGTACCTGTGAGTAGTTACAGTACACTCTAGTCTACTGGACTATAGCCAGTACCTGTGAGTAGTTACAGTACACTCTAGTCTACTGGACTATAGCCAGTACCTGTGAGTAGTTACAGTACACTCAGTCTACTGGACTATAGCCAGTACCTTTGAGTAGTTACACTCTAGTCTACTGGACTATAGCCAGTACCTGTGAGTAGTTACAGTACACTCAGTCTACTGGACTATAGCCAGTACCTTTGAGTAGTTACACTCTAGTCTACTGGACTATAGCCAGTACCTTTGAGTAGTTACAGTACACTCAGTCTACTGGACTATAGCCAGTACCTGTGAGTAGTTACAGTACACTCAGTCTACTGGACTATAGCCAGTACCTGTGAGTAGTTACAGTACACTCAGTCTACTGGACTATAGCCAGTACCTGTGAGTAGTTACACTCTAGTCTACTGGACTATAGCCAGTACCTGTGAGTAGTTACAGTACACTCTAGTCTACTGGACTATAGCCAGTACCTGTGAGTAGTTACAGTACACTCAGTCTACTGGACTATAGCCAGTACCTTTGAGTAGTTACACTCTAGTCTACTGGACTATAGCCAGTACCTTTGAGTAGTTACAGTACACTCAGTCTACTGGACTATAGCCAGTACCTGTGAGTAGTTACACTCTAGTCTACTGGACTATAGCCAGTACCTTTGAGTAGTTACAGTACACTCAGTCTACTGGACTATAGCCAGTACCTTTGAGTAGTTACACTCTAGTCTACTGGACTATAGCCAGTACCTTTGAGTAGTTACAGTACACTCAGTCTACTGGACTATAGCCAGTACCTTTGAGTAGTTACACTCTAGTCTACTGGACTATAGCCAGTACCTTTGAGTAGTTACAGTACACTCAGTCTACTGGACTATAGCCAGTACCTGTGAGTAGTTACAGTACACTCAGTCTACTGGACTATAGCCAGTACCTGTGAGTAGTTACAGTACACTCAGTCTACTGGACTATAGCCAGTACCTGTGAGTAGTTACAGTACACTCAGTCTACTGGACTATAGCCAGTACCTGTGAGTAGTTACAGTACACTCAGTCTACTGGACTATAGCCAGTACCTGTGAGTAGTTACACTCTAGTCTACTGGACAATACCAGTATGAGTGAGTAGTTACACTCAGTCTACTTCAATCTGAAGCAATGTCCAGGTGATAAAGCGTAACATTTTAACTACTGCCTAAGACTAGGATCTACAAACAGGATGTGTCACACAATGGCCGTGGGGACCAGGATCTACAAACAGGATGGTGTGATCAATGGCCCAAGAATGTGTCACACAATGGCCATGGGGACCAGGATCTACAAACAGGATGGTGTGATCAATGGCCCAAGAATGTGTCACACAGTGGCCGTGGGGACCAGGATCTACAAACAGGATGGTGTGATCAATGACCCAAGAATGTGTCACACAATGGCCGTGGGGACCAGGATCTACAAACAGGATGGTGTGATCAATGACCCAAGAATGTGTCACACAATGGCCGTGGGGACCAGGATCTACAAACAGGATGGTGTGATCAATGACCCAAGAATGTGTCACACAATGGCCATGGGGACCAGGATCTACAAACAGGATGGTGTGATCAATGGCCCAAGAATGTGTCACACAATGGCCGTGGGGACCAGGATGGTGTGATCAATGACCCAAGAATGTGTCACACAATGGCCATGGGGACCAGGATCTACAAACAGGATGGTGTGATCAATGGCCCAAGAATGTGTCACACGGTGGCCATGGGGACCAGGATCTACAAACAGGATGGTGTGATCAATGGCCCAAGAATGTGTCACACAGTGGCCGTGGGGACCAGGATCTACAAACAGGATGGTGTGATCAATGGCCCAAGAATGTGTCACACAGTGGCCATGGGGACCAGGATCTACAAACAGGATGGTGTGATCAATGACCCAAGAATGTGTCACACGGTGGCCGTGGGGACCAGGATTCTACTTAATGTAAGCATCATATCACAACTTTTTTATGTTTAAGCTTAATTCAACAAGGGTCACAGACCAATAAATTGTCAGTACAAATATAGAGGTGTTTTGACATAAATACTCAAGAAAATCGCCTTCTCTCCAGGATTCTATATCATACCCATAGTTAAATATAGAATAAAGTAACATAGTTAAATATAGAATAAAGGAACAGTGCATCTAAATTTAGTAAATTAGGTCCATTTTATCAAGATCTTAGCAGAAAAATTAGACAGATGTGTCAGACTAATCCTCCGACCATTCTCTACCGAGACTAATTAATGCTATACCCAATTAAAACATATTCTGCACAACAATGACATACATAATCGTCCGCTGAGCTCTACATGGGTGCATACGGTTTTGTTGAGTTGAAACTTTAGACCTATCAAAAATAAAAATAAATTGTCTAACAGTGCAACTGCTGTTCTTCCTGTATAGCAACAACAACTACTGGTGAAGTCCCAGCTCAGTCACAACAACAACTACTGGTGAAGTCCCAGCTCAGCCACAACCAGGGTTGTTTGATTTAAATCATTGATTTAAATCATGATTTAAAACACTCCAAAAAAATCATTGATTTCTGATTTTTTTTATCGCTGGTTTATATGAATTTAACAAAAATAATTCTTTACAAGCATCAAGATCAACAAATGTTTTTTAATACAAAAGCACAATGTTCGCACACTTGTGTAGTTTTTTGTCACCAGATAGCCTGATGGTCAAATATTTTATGATATTGTGTATGTTTGACCTATTCCCTTTCTAAATGTAGTAAAGCCACACAAACCTGTCTTCCAGAGGAAGTATCTTTTCAAGTCAGAAGCCTTGAGTTAAAGTCCACTTAGAGCTTGTGCTGTTACCAATTCAGTATGTTGACTCCAGTGAGACAGTCCTGGTGACAATTGTTTAATACTGTACCAGTTCAGTCTGGTTGGAGACCCATAGAGTACACAGAGCCCTAAACAGGTGCTAATCCACCCTCTCAACAAACAATAATTAGCACTGCTACAGCCACAGACACACAGCAGCCACAACACCAGCTACTGGTGAAGTCCCAGCTCAGCCACAACACCAGTAGCTCAGCCACAACACCAGCTACCGGTGAATTCCCAGCTCAGCCACAACAACTACAGTGCACTTAGTAAATTAGTTATTCCTGTAGAAGCGTCGGATATGATACAACACTGAGCCTGGTCAAGTTACTTCACATCCAGGGGGATCTTTTACTTCCAACATCCTCTTGTCAGAAGCTGTTACTGCTACTTAAGATGCCAACAAGGATCTATTCTAAACAATAGTCAGTGTACAGACACATTTCTTGTAGAGGTTTACTGGATATAAACAATAGTCAGTGTACAGACACATTTCTTGTAGAGATTTACTGGATATAAACAATAGTCAGTGTGCAGACACATTTCTTGTAGAGGTTTACTGGATATAATCAATAGTCAGTGTACAGACACATTTCTTGTAGAGGTTTACTGGATAACAGAAACATGTTGAACAAGCAAAATATCTTAAATATTATTCAATATCTTGTACTGGGTTGTCAGTTTGCAGCCAGTGTTTGTAGACGTGACAAAGCCAACCCTTTCTGTTTGTAGTCTTTGCTCAAGTGTCATATTTCCAACATGTCATATTATGGATCATAAGAATAATATTACGACTGGACAAGTTCACAAAGGACTCTTGTAGGATTTATGTAACCAACATTGTTTGTCAACAGAGATTGACAAATGGTGTTCACTTGCAGAACATCCTGGCTAGAGTTGATCACAATGTGACAATATATATTTTTGGTAAATGTTTTTTAATGTGATGATTAGAAACATTTAGACTGAACATCTTGTATGAAATAACCCAGTCTACACATTGACTAACTAATAATTATAATTTAACAAAGTGCACTCGACACTGTTCAGTAATTCATCCCCATGTGACCTGATATGAAATGTATAATGTCATCTTGAGTTTGTCTAACCAAACATGGCTTACATGTCTGTCTTCACAGTTAGGTTTTTACCAGCAAAAACCTGTGTTTGCCAGGATAGTTGGTAAACAAGTGTTTTAGTCTTGTAGTGATTTACTTGTTCAAACAGTTGTTTTAGTCTTGTAGTGTCTTACCTGTTCAAACAGTTGTTTTCCCGTGGTACTCGGCTGGATGTTGAACTCCAGCTCTGCGTCCATCGTGGTGACGCACACGTTCACCTGCGTGACAGAGAAATGTCATGAGAACTTGTCATGACAGGCAACTTCACCAACTTGACACGGGTAATCAACATAACAGTCGATGGTGTGACAAAACTTTATCATACAACAGCACTCTAACAACCAACCATGCATAAAACTAATGATTATTACATATATAAATAAACTGATGTACACATTTGGCAGTAATCAGGACGAGCTGCAAACCAACTACCCACATTGAAATAATAACTCACTCAAACTACAAAGTTACATCCAATGTGACAGATACAAAACAATCAGTCTACTCTGGTGAATCATTAGCACTTTTGATAATGTTAAAAGGAAAGCAATGATTTTACCACAGACAATGACAACTGATGTATCAAAATAAGGTTATACATGAATTGGTAACATGGTGATTTAATTCAGGACGCAGAGAAATGACTGATTAATATGTTATCACAGAAATGAAAACAAAAGATTGATTAACAAATCTGGATTATAAACAGCTTTTATCTAACAAACAAAATAACTACAGCTATGCAAAAGTTGATTTATGATATCTGAATGCAGATTGAGAGCAAGGTCTGGCACTAGGCTGCTGTAAACATGCACAGACAACAGCCAGGACTTCATACAAGAGCTGATGCAGCCTCATGTATGAACATGAAGCATCCTAGGAAACAAATGCACATCCTAGGAAACAAATGCACGCAGCACAGGGGTTAACAACGAAGAACCACATTAAAGCAGCATTCTTGCACAACATTCTCAGCTGTAAATTAAAGGCATTTCCATTGTTATCACTGTCATAGCCTCAAAGGCTTCCATTTATTATTATAAAGCTGCACTATGGCACCAGTACCATTCACAAACAAAATGTAGCAAGTTGATTATAAACTACCCTAGGTCAGGGTGGATGGGTGGGGGTGCCCAGGGGTAGATGTCACAGCTGATTAAAACAAGTTAAACCCCACATGGCCTACAAAACTTGCTTGTTTAAATCCACATGGCAATGACATTAAATCTTAACCCTCCCCCTCCACTGGTGATAAAAGCCAGGTACAGTTTGGTTATATACTGTAAACAGTAAAAAGTTGCCAAAGCTTCTAGATGTAGCAAACACATTTAAGAATCACTGGGATGAAAGGCTGAGAGGAATAACACCCAGTCTCTACCAGGACAGATCAAGTGGCCACTTAGGATTAGGGAGAGATCAATGGTCACCCTGACCCAAGCAAGTACATGCATGGCTAATGAGTACAGTGAGGTTTTAGTCTGTTATTTCATCAATGTTTGCACACTAATAAACTCATTCTAGTCGCAAGTCTCATGCATTTCATGTGGTATTTTAATGGATACCATGGATAAGTTACATACATTTCATGTGGTATCTTAATGGATACCATGGATAAGTTACATACATTTCATGTGGTATTTTAATGGATACCATGGATAAGTTACATACATTTCCACTAATTGAATTTTTTTAGTGTGGGTTTGGGACCAAATACAATAATTAATTGTGCGTAACTCATTTCCATAATTGGGTTAGCAAAGGTGGTTATTTCCAGCTACATGTTGGATTTAATAGTTCTTAATTTGCTTTTGCAGATTAAACACTTCTTGCAACAATGATTGAAATATATAAACATATTTGCATCCACACTGTTGTTGTTTCTGTGCAAACTGTACTTATGAATGCAAGCAATTGTAACTGAAACCTTAACATGAATTTGGACCAGGATGGACTGAGTAATGGTTACGAGATGTCAGCCCATAGCATTTATAAATTTCAGATATGGTATAAGTTAATCTATCAGCATCATAGTTAAAATGACTGGTGATTTGCCCACACAGCTAATCCCCTCCACCCCCTCCAAGTAAACACTTGATGCTGAGTGGAGCACTGTTCACCTAACATCAACTGCAACCAGATCTGTGACATGATCTGTTATCATAGCTGCCATGACTGCACAGACCTGGCCAAACATAAAAGTGTGGGCCCACAATGGCATATGTTTGTTCAACAGATAGTAGATTTACTTATCTATCCGTTTTAAATTCCAAATGTGCAAGCACTGATTATTCTGCTGTTTTAAATTCCATACATGCTTATTATCCTGGAGATTACCTCTTTCATTCTCGCACATAAAATTTATTTGGTCAAAACTTTTATCGTATTAAGGGGAGACACCCCAGGTGAAAAGACATTTTTTGACAAAAATACTCAAAATGTGTTTCCACTGTATTCTGATAGCTTTGTATATTTATTATCCATAAAGTTAACTTTTACATCAATTACATACCTCTAAATCACTTTTGTTCATGGATAAAGCATGCCTCTTTCAAGTGATAAATCCTGTTTTTTTAATCTTTGACTAGTATTTGCAAAAAAAAACTGTGTTTTTCCAATTTGGAAACTTCATATCTCTGGTAATAATGACGCTACACCAATCAAGTTTTGATTGATGTGCTCCTTACTGTCTTCTTTATGCAACTACGAAGACATATTTTGTTTAATGCAGTTTTAATGTGATCTTAGTAGTCGTAATGTAAAATTAATGTGGTTTTTATAAAAAAAACATTGTTTTTTAAATGAAGTAATGGCAATACATTAAATATATTTTGTAGTTCCATAGCATGAGGTGTTGTAAATAAGAAACTGAAAGAATTACATTTGATACCTGAATTATTGGAGGAGTGTTTCCAAACTATGCTATATTTGTCAGATTTGGCGACGACCTTTGTTTGTTGCCATGGAAACGGGGGTCTGGCAAAAAAAATTCTCTCCAGTTTGGGCCAAAACAACTGCATTGGCTATGCAATTTAACAAAAAGTCATGACACAAACTTAAAACTGCATGATATATCTCATAGCTTACATAACAGCCAAATTAATGGAGATCTTTTAGAAACAATACATTATTTCCACGAGAAAGTTCCCATTTACCTGCAGAAACAACAGCCTTGTGACTGAGTCTCACACATTTCATGCCCAAGTTTAGTAACTTACATCACAGTAACAACAACAACAGGAGTTATCAACAATCGGAACATAACAAGATACACAATGCACTACAAGTTAGTAAACTACAGCGGCTCAGTATCAGAAGCAATCGTTTATTGCACAACCATCTCTTGACTGCAAACAATGAACACATGCTGTCAAGAGGGAAAGCAGGCAGAACGTGCTACAACGTTACTTCTTCGTCCTTCTTCCAGGGAAGCCAGCCCAGCACAGAATGGGACTGGGACTGGTGTCCATCGTCCTGGACATGATAGACTCCTGCATGGGTCAGCGCTGTACTATCGCCCTGCCACAGTAGAAGCAGCATCAACAGCGCGGGATCATGTCCCCTCATCGCAGTCTAGCATAGGGCTAATCCCACAAAGCCAGCTGTCTAGTCTAGCACGGGTATAGGCCCATCATTTCACCCCAACTGGCGACAGTCTAGTCTCGTTATATCAGTTATGTTGAGTAACAATCTACATGGTTTACACCTAGTAATGGTCTACTTCAATAAATACCATTCAGCTACCCAAAATATCAGAAAATAAAATCTGCCTGTGTTTAAAAAAAAATGGACCACTCTTACTGCTTTCATATCATAACAAGACAACACCTCAAGATAAGCTTTCACTTTCACAATTTTGTCTCCTATTAATGGCACTATTACTGAAGAGTAGCACTTTATGTTTAGCATTAGGTGACAGGCTTATCAACAACATTTATCAGGTTTCAATCATAAATTATGGTTATTATGCTACAAAAATCAAATGTCATAGTAGTTATTAAGGAAGTTTAATGTTAGACAGTTCCCGACATTCTTTCTGATTGCCTAAAACTTTTTTGATCATTTTGTTTACTAATTACCCCCTGCTGATTACTTCACTTCAGGAAGTACATGATCATAATGAGTAACTCATGTGGCAGTAGTAGTTGTAAACCCCATCTATTTAAACCACCACAGTGTCAAATGTTAATGTCTAGTTTTGTCTGATGAAGCCCTGGTCTGTCCACCCGCACAGGGAAAACACAGCAGGCATTTGCTGTAATTGGCAGCTCAAGATGGCCAATACATAAACAGCTCAAGATGGCCAATACATAAACAGCTGTCAATATCATTAATCACAATCATAACTAACAATGTCATGGCAGAAAACATGTGGTGCACACTGCTCCTAATGTCGAACTGCTGTTTCTTCTTAGTACTATTTCTGAGCACCAGATAACATACTGGCTGCACTACAGAATTAGACAGAAACTGTTAGTTCTAATAACGCAAATTACTTCATGTGCATTTAAACTAAAGTGCTGTTAAATGTTTGCTACATGGTAGATAGCAATATCAGTTATAATATATATTGGTGGTGCAGACAGCAACTAAAGCATATATACCAAACTATAATGTGGTCTAAATTAGCTTTAACATAAAGGAAATTCATTTAAGAAATCAAAGACAGCCTTTAAAAATTGGTAGCAATTGAAAAAAATAAAGACAAATATCTACTATTGCACATATGTACGAATAAACTACACACACACATATATATACACAGACATAAATGTGTGTGTATATATATATATATATATATATATATATATATATATATATATATATATATATATATATATATATAAAAATAAGGTAAAATATATTGCAGACAGTAACGGTTCTACACGCAGTGAAGTTACATAGTGCACAAAGATATGAGTCCTCTATAGTGAATTCAATTAATAACACTGGAGCCACAACACAGACAAACATACGTAAGTAGTGTGCATGTCAGTCAGTGTACCAATGACGTGGTGTGTGGGGCCTCCCTACGAATTCTAATGCAATGACTCATTCAGTCACATTGCCAAAGTTTGAGAAATAAGAAAATCTGTGGTACAGTAAACTAACAGGTGTTCAAGTAATGGTAAATTAGATACTGTAATGTGGAAATTACATAAGGCATAATCACATGACATAACATATAATTGTGTAGGGAATTTGAAACTGTTACATGCCTTAAAATAATTCTTAAGGGTGTTGCTTCCACCACCATTTGGATTATTACTGACAAGTGTATAAAGCCCAACACCACTGACTTAGTTAGAGTTAGAAGGCATGTGCAACAAGATTATACAATGTCATAAATAACGTCTGCTCAATCCATGGTTCTACTGTAGTTGACATTTAAATCCAAACAGCCCTTTCTGGGGGTAACATAGGAGTGGTTTTTATATTCAGAGGTTTCCTTCTCAAGAGTTAGGATTTATCAAATCTGTTGCTATATACACATAATATGAGGAGTAATATGCAGACACAAACTTTCTAACAAGCAGTGGTCCACCAGACACAACATTAGTAAAAAATGTACTTACCGACTTTGGCATTTTGTTGCTGCTGTGCTTCACCACAAGAAAGAAAATTAAAATGTATTTCCAGTGATCTGTTTTGTACTCCTATAATCGTCACTAAAAGAAAGAAAAATACAACAGCTTAGCATTAGTTACAAAGATTTAGACTGTCTGTGATAAACTGACAGAATATTCTGAGTATGTGTGACCGTGGGACTTGGAAGTAACTTACACAGTCTTGACTTAGTATGTACGCTTAATTTCGTATTATCCAAAAATACAAAGTAGATCGTGTATCCTATAAGTACACCTACCAGCTGTGTATACTCCTCAGAAAGTGACTAGGCAACAAGTACATTCAAACTCATCTAAAATGTTAATAACCCGGCCCACGACGTCTGTGACGGTGACTTCCTGTCGAACAGGTACTGGCTAAACGGTATCCGCCTTCGCGCTCGGCGAATTGTCTGTCAATCGGTGAATCCTGTCTCCCGTCTGTCAAAAAACTCAAACATGTGTGTACGTAGGAGTGATCACTGTGGGTGTACAGTCTTCTGGAGGTGTCAGCAGAATGAGCAACGGAAACACGATACTAGACTCAGACAGGTGGTCCCGATGAAGTCAGTTACACCCCTCAAGTTCCGCTAGCTGAACCAGTCAACCACGCACCGGTCGGTGACGATCGCTCAACTTGCTGCAAATGTCTAATAGACAGATCTGCTTTGATCGCGACATATAAACCGATGACACCTATGTCGTCACGTATGCCTATGACTTTTGTTTTTAGTTCAATCTAATGTCAGCACAAGTAAATAAATGAAGAACTTACATCTCGGAAAACCCCCCAAGTGACAGTTCAAGTCCGATCCAATATGGAGTAGCCGATGCATAAGGGTGGGGTTTACCTAGGCAATTGCCGCACCACCCTCTAGTAAGAATTGCGTAGACCAGGGAAGCTACTCGACGTTCGATACAATTGATCACGAGCGAATGCGGCAGCATTTCAAACTAATGCGTCATCCGAAAAAAATAATCATTACATGAACAATTGAGATTAATTAAAATAATTTGTAAAGCATTACGGCTATAACGGTTTTGTTGTTATCGAAACAACAAGCATAGTATGTTTGAAGGAGGGATTAAAACAAAACAGATAACAAGTGGACAAGGATCGAAACCATTGCATTGTCATTGGCTTTAATTTGCTGCGGCTTATCAAAAACGCCTAAAATAACATTGTTTAACAATAGTAGAGACAATGAGATTGAGAGGAGATCAAATATAATGGGATTTTATATTGAATGAAAATATTCATAGAAGTAGTATTTTTCCAAACGTTAGGTAAGCTGGAATTAAGAACTAACTTGAAGGACACGAAGTAGCGTTACTAAAAGAACGGTGTATATTGGATATGATCTTAGCATTTTGGTAAAACTGCGTGTTGTGACAAAAATGCGAATTCAGACCTCAATTGTGCGATTTAATCTTGCAAAATGTTTCGTTATGCGCACGCGTTCAAGTATTATTTTTCCAATGGATTTTAAAATTGTGATAATGATTTTTTAGTTGCGGACCCCTGATGATGCACATAGACAACATACACTTGCATGATCTTACGACACTATTCGCAATGTATACCTATAAACATGCTTTGTGTGTAATATGATCATATATGAAGAGTTCAATTCCAAAAGGGTGTAAAACCACCGTTGGTCAACATTGAGTTATTGGTATCAATGCACAGGGCCTATAGCGTTACCTATAGTTTCATGCAATCAAAGTATTTTTTTCAAAAAGCCACTAAATTTCGCTCAAGAGTATAGTCAAAGTAATTTTTTCAAAAAGTGGCTATATCCATTACAGTTTATTTGTCAAAGGGAGCTAAATCAAGTTATTCTGGCCGAATCAATCACTGACAAGCATTGTTACTGAGTTGATCGAGCTGTGTATGATTTTACAAAGTGCCCAGCGTAAATGGCGCGCTATTTGTGTGAAAGAATATTTAACAAGATTTGCCATCCAAGCCAAAGGCCCAGATGGCAAGTGGACAAGGAAGCCATTGGCTTATCGAGAGTCCAACAATGTTCACCTACTTATAACCCGCCCTCCTGATATATGTGTCAACCTTGTTTTTAAACATATTCACGCTGGTAGCAGTTACACAATCTGTAGACAATTTGTTCCATTCATTTATTGTCCTCTGTGAGAACGAGTGCTTCCTGATGTCCAATCTACATTGATCCTTTACTAATTTTACCTCATGTCCTCTAGTTCTGCTATCCTTCTTGAGTGAGAAAAACATATTTCTATCAATAATTTCATACCCATTCAATATCTTAAAAACTTCAATCTGATCTCCTCTTAACCTCCTTGTCTCTAGAGTTGTTAAACCACATTCTTTCAGGCGTTCTTCATAACTAAGGTCTCTAAGTTCTGGAATCATTTTAGTTGCTCTCCTTTGTATGCGTTCAAGCGTATCTATATCCTTCTTACGATATGGTCTCCATGCTTGTATACAGTATTCTAAATGAGGTCTAACTATTGCTTTATAAAGAGGTATAATTAACTTTTTTCCCTTGTATGTTATGTTTCTTCTAATCAATCCAAGAATTTGATTACCCTTTGAAGCTGCAATACCACACTGCTCTGAAACTTTCATATCAGCGCTTATTGTAACTCCTAAGTCCTTTTCTTTTACAGTAGTACCCAGAACAGTATCTCCCATTTTATAGTTTACATTCAAGTTCCCATGTCCTGTATGTAGGCATTTACATTTCCCAAAATTGAACAGCATCTGCCATTTCTCAGACCATTTCACTAATCTGTCTAGATCGTTTTGTAAATGTTGTTTATCACCATCAGTATTAACCTTTCTAAACAGTTTTGTGTCATCCGCAAATTTCAGTACGTTACTTGTTATACTGTCGTCCAAGTCATTGATATAAATTAAGAATAATATAGGTCCTAGTACTGACCCTTGAGGTACCCCACTCAAAACCGATTTCCAATTTGAAACTTCTCCATCTACTACAACTCGTTGTCTTCTGTCAGTCAGCCATTGTTCTATCCAGTCAGTTATGCTATCCCCGATACCATGGGCTTTTAATTTAAGTAGCAATCTTTGATGTGGCACTTTGTCAAAAGCTTTCTGAAAATCTAAGTAGATAATATCTACTGGCGATCCCACGTCTATCCACTTAGTGATTTCTTCCAAAAAACATAACATATTTGTTAAGCATGACCTTGCTTTAAGGAATCCATGTTGAGATGAATTTAATAATTTATGCTTAACGAGGAAGTCCACCATATGGTCTTTAATTAACCTTTCTAATAATTTACAAATCACTGACGTTAAACTCACTGGTCTGTAATTCTCTGACTTATTTCTCGAACCCTTTTTTTTTTTTTTTTTTTTTTTTTTTTTTTTAAATAATGGTATTATTTAAAAAAAAAAATGTCACTTACACTTACAGGTTAATGGGTTATTCTAGGCCATCGGCTTTTGTTGGTGCCCAAGCTATTCCAGTGCTGATCTAGTCTGGCTTTGAACTGAGGGACTGTCTTGGCATCCACCACATTTTGCAGGAGTCCGATCAACAGATCGATCACTCTGATCGAAAAGAATCTCTGCCTATAGTCAACAGTCTGGCTCTCGGTTTGAAAATTTTCATTGTGTGACTTCTGGTACGTCCAGGCTGTCTCATTTCGAAGAATTTACTAGCTTGTCTTTTTCCAGTCCGTTTAATATTTTGAAAGTTTCAATTAGGTCGCCTCTTTGCCTCCGGCAGTATGACGAGTGTAGTCTCAGGTGTCTTAACTTAGACTTAGTCTCTGACTCTGTTCGTAGGTGAACTTCGCTAAGCTGGTTACCAGCTTAATTATAGTGGCTCTGCGTTGCACTTTCTCTAGACTGTCGATGTCTTTCACCATGTACGGGCCCCATGCTTGAACACAAAATTCGAGGTGTGGTCGGATATATATGCTCTGTATAATGTCACATATGAATCTTTAGTTGTGTTTGAAGGATCTCCTCACCATGCCAAGAGCTTGCATGGCGTTCTTTGATGCTTTCAGACATTGGTCATTGCGTTGATGATTTCAGGTCGGTAGTCACCCACACTCCCACATCCTTTTCCTCATTCAGGTCAGTGGTCACCCACACTCCCACATCCTTTTCCTCATTCAGGTCAGTAGTCACCCACACTCCCACATCCTTTTCCTCATTCAGGTCAGTAGTCACCCACACTCCCACATCCTTTTCCTCATTCAGGTCAGTAGTCACCCACACTCCCACATCCTTTTCCTCATTTATGGATTCAGGATCAACTCTGGCTCCGGACTTGTTTGTCACAGTGTAGTTTCTGGGTGGTGGTCTCCCCACTTGCATTAACTTGCATTACCAGCATTGAACTCTAGCAGCCAGTCTTTTGTCCAATCTTCCAGGGTGGCGATGTCGCATTGCAGATGTTCTTGATCTTCCTGCCTCCTGACAGGTGTGAATAGCTTTGTGTCATCGGCAAACATCTTGATGTTGCAGTGGACCAGGTCTGGGATGTCATTTATTTATAATTTGAAGAGAAGCGGACCTAAGACCGACCCTTGGGGGACACCACTCAGGACAGGGGTCCACTCTGACTTAGATTCACGGAGGACCACTCTCTGAGTCCTAGCACTCAGAAAGGCTTCCACCCACCGAGCCACTTTGCCTTGGATGCCATAGGCTTCTAGCATCTTTATCAGTCTGCAGTGGGAACTGTGTCGAACGCCTTCTTATAGTCCAGGTATATGACGTCCAGGCCATATCCCTCATCCAGTGTTGTTGTCTAATCCTCAAATGTCTCTAGCAGATTGGTCAGAGAGGACTTGCCTTCCAGGAATCCATGTTGGTTCGGATTGATGATGCTGTTTTTATTGAGAAACTCAATCATGTTCTCTGTGATGATTGCTTCCAGAATCTTGCATGATATGGAAGTGAGACTGATTGGTCGGTAGTTTCCAGCTTTCGATTTGGACCCCTTTTTAAAAACTGGTGTGACTAAATGCTTTTTTCCAGTCTGAGGGGATTTGACCGGTTTCTTATGACTGGTGGAATATCCAATACATCGGCTTGGCCAGAATGCTACTACACTCTTTTAGGACCCTTGTGTGCAGCCCATCTGGGCCTCGTGCCTTGTCTGGTTGGATACTTTGTAGTTTCTTTCGGACAGTCTCTTCTGTAAATGTGATATCAGTTACACATTCATTAGTTCTTTGATGGAATTATGGGATGGTGGACTTATCTTCGTGTACAAACACTGATTTGAAAAAGTCGCCCAATACATTTGCTTTCTCCTGGTCATTTTCTGTTAGACAACCGTCTTCTTTCTCCAGCTGGTTTACTGTCACCTCAACCTTCTGTTTTTATCTCGGATATCTGTAGAATTTCTTAGGTTCCTTCTTGAAATTGTTGATTAGTTTTTCTTCATAGTTCTTCTGTGCTTGTCTAATCTTAGCGTTTGTCTCATTTCTCTGTTTGACATAAGCACTGTAGTCTCTGTCCTGCCCAGAACTGTTGTAGCGTTTGTACAAGTTGTACTTTCTCTTCACTATTCTCAGCATTTGTTTACTCCACCATGGAGGTTTGTTGTTCATCTTGTTTACTCCACCATGGAGGTTTGTTGTTCATCTTGTTTACTCCACCATGGAGGTTTGTTGTTCATCTTGTTTACTCCATCATGGAGGTTTGTTGTTCATCTTGTTTACTCCACCATGGAGGTTTGTTGTTCATCTTGTTTACTCCACCATGGAGGTTTGTTGTTCATCTTGTTTACTCCACCACGGAGGTTTGTTGTTCATCTTGTTTACTCCATCATGGAGGTTTGTTGTTCATCTTGTTTACTCCACCATGGAGGTTTGTTGTTCATCTTGTTTACTCCACCATGGAGGTTTGTTGTTCATCTTGTTTACTCCATCATGGAGGTTTGTTGTTCATCTTGTTTACTCCACCATGGAGGTTTGTTGTTCATCTTGTTTACTCCACCATGGAGGTTTGTTGTTCATCTTGTTTACTCCACCACGGAGGTTTGTTGTTCATCTTGTTTACTCCATCATGGAGGTTTGTTGTTCATCTTGTTTACTCCACCATGGAGGTTTGTTGTTCATCTTGTTTACTCCACCATGGAGGTTTGTTGTTCATCTTGTTTACTCCACCATGGAGGTTTGTTGTTCATCTTGTTTACTCCACCATGGAGGTTTGTTGTTCATCTTGTTTACTCCACCATGGAGGTTTGTTGTTCATCTTGTTTACTCCACCATGGAGGTTTGTTGTTCATCTTGTTTACTCCACCATGGAGGTTTGTTGTTCATCTTGTTTACTCCATCATGGAGGTTTGTTGTTCATCTTGTTTACTCCACCATGGAGGTTTGTTGTTCATCTTGTTTACTCCACCATGGAGGTTTGTTGTTCATCTTGTTTACTCCACCATGGAGGTTTGTTGTTCATCTTGTTTACTCCACCATGGAGGTTTGTTGTTCATCTTGTTTACTCCACCATGGAGGTTTGTTGTTCATCTTGTTTACTCCATCATGGAGGTTTGTTGTTCATCTTGTTTACTCCACCATGGAGGTTTGTTGTTCATCTTGTTTACTCCACCATGGAGGTTTGTTGTTCATCTTGTTTACTCCACCATGGAGGTTTGTTGTTCATCTTGTTTACTCCACCATGGAGGTTTGTTGTTCATCTTGTTTACTCCACCATGGAGGTTTGTTGTTCATCTTGTTTACTCCACCATGGAGGTTTGTTGTTCATCTTGTTTACTCCACCATGGAGGTTTGTTGTTCATCTTGTTTACTCCATCATGGAGGTTTGTTGTTCATCTTGTTTACTCCACCATGGAGGTTTGTTGTTCATCTTGTTTACTCCACCATGGAGGTTTGTTGGTCATCTTGTTTACTCCACCATGGAGGTTTGTTGTTCATCTTGTTTACTCCACCATGGAGGTTTGTTGTTCATCTTGTTTACTCCACCATGGAGGTTTGTTGTTCATCTTGTTTACTCCACCATGGAGGTTTGTTGTTCATCTTGTTTACTCCACCATGGAGGTTTGTTGTTCATCTTGTTTACTCCACCATGGAGGTTTGTTGTTCATCTTGTTTACTCCATCATGGAGGTTTGTTGTTCATCTTGTTTACTCCACCATGGAGGTTTGTTGTTCATCTTGTTTACTCCACCATGGAGGTTTGTTGTTCATCTTGTTTACTCCATCATGGAGGTTTGTTGTTCATCTTGTTTACTCCACCATGGAGGTTTGTTGTTCATCTTGTTTACTCCACCATGGAGGTTTGTTGTTCATCTTGTTTACTCCATCATGGAGGTTTGTTGTTCATCTTGTTTACTCCACCATGGAGGTTTGTTGTTCATCTTGTTTACTCCGTCATGGAGGTTTGTTGTTCATCTTGTTTACTCCGCCATGGAGGTTTGTTGTTCATCTTGTTTACTCCATCATGGAGGTTTGTTGTTCATCTTGTTTACTCCACCATGGAGGTTTGTTGTTCATCTTGTTTACTCCACCATGGAGGTTTGTTGTTCATCTTGTTTACTCCATCATGGAGGTTTGTTGTTCATCTTGTTTACTCCACCATGGAGGTTTGTTGTTCATCTTGTTTACTCCACCATGGAGGTTTGTTGTTCATCTTGTTTACTCCACCATGGAGGTTTGTTGTTCATCTTGTTTACTCCACCATGGAGGTTTGTTGTTCATCTTGTTTACTCCACCATGGAGGTTTGTTGTTCATCTTGTTTACTCCACCATGGAGGTTTGTTGTTCATCTTGTTTACTCCACCATGGAGGTTTGTTGTTCATCTTGTTTACTCCACCATGGAGGTTTGTTGTTCATCTTGTTTACTCCATCATGGAGGTTTGTTGTTCATCTTGTTTACTCCACCATGGAGGTTTGTTGTTCATCTTGTTTACTCCACCATGGAGGTTTGTTGTTCATCTTGTTTACTCCATCTTGGAGGTTTGTTGTTCATCTTGTTTACTCCACCATGGAGGTTTGTTGTTCATCTTGTTTACTCCATCATGGAGGTTTGTTGTTCATCTTGTTTACTCCACCATGGAGGTTTGTTGTTCATCTTGTTTACTCCACCATGGAGGTTTGTTGTTCATCTTGTTTACTCCATCATGGAGGTTTGTTGTTCATCTTGTTTACTCCACCATGGAGGTTTGTTGTTCATCTTGTTTACTCCATCATGGAGGTTTGTTGTTCATCTTGTTTACTCCACCATGGAGGTTTGTTGTTCATCTTGTTTACTCCATCATGGAAGTTTGTTGTTCATCTTGTTTACTCCATCATGGAGGTTTGTTGTTCATCTTGTTTACTCCATCATGGAGGTTTGTTGTTCATCTTGCGTTTCACGTTTCTAAGAGGAACGTTTTCTCTTACTGCTTTTGAGATCTCTTTCTTGAGTTCAGTCCAATTTGTGTTCACACTGTTACCATGGAACTTACTCTCCCAGTCTGTCTTGCTCAGGGATTCGTTGATCACATCATAGTCACCTTTAGCCTTAGGGTAGTTTCTGGATCCACTCAGTGTTTTGTTGGCCGGTGTTTCTGCATAGGATATGTAGGACCACCGGTGCTTCTGCATAGCATATGTAGGACCACCGTAGGGACTCATGATCACTATATCCGAGTGGTTCTAGATGTGTCACATTGTCAACCATGTATTGTTCATTTGAAAACACCAGGTCAAGTATAGAAGGTTGCTGGCCCGATCTCTGCCTTGTCAGTTTGATGATGTGTAGATACAGGTAAGCATCTTGTGTTGCATCAAAAAACTTGGCTGCTGTAGATTGTTCGCTCCCACTCACTGTGTTCTCCTCCCACTCACTGTGTTCTCCTCCCACTCACTGTGTTCTCCCACTCACTGTGTTCTCCTCCCACTCACTGTGTTCTCCTCCCACTCACTGTGTTCTCCTCCCACTCACTGTGTTCTCCCACTCACTGTGTTCTCCTCCCACTCACAGTGTTCTCCTCCCACTCACTGTGTTCTCCTCCCACTCACAGTGTTCTCCTCCCACTCACAGTGTTCTCCTCCCACTCACTGTGTTCTCCTCCCACTCACAGTGTTCTCCTCCCACTCACTGTGTTCTCCTCCCACTCACTGTGTTCTCCTCCCACTCACTGTGTTCTCCTCCCACTCACTGTGTTCTCCTCCCACTCACTGTGTTCTCCTCCCACTCACAGTGTTCTCCTCCCACTCACTGTGTTCTCCTCCCACTCACTGTGTTCTCCTCCCATTCACAGTGTTCTCCTCCCACTCACTGTGTTCTCCTCCCACTCACTGTGTTCTCCTCCCACTCACTGTGTTCTCCCACTCACTGTGTTCTCCTCCCACTCACTGTGTTCTCCCACTCACTGTGTTCTCCTCCCACTCACTGTGTTCTCCTCCCACTCACTGTGTTCTCCTCCCACTCACTGTGTTCTCCCACTCACAGTGTTCTCCTCCCACTCACTGTGTTCTCCTCCCACTCACAGTGTTCTCCTCCCACTCACTGTGGTCTCCTCCCATTTGATCTCTGGGAAGTTATAATCTCCCATCAACAGGATGTGGGTATAGCCCTGCATTTCTTGGAGGTGTTTCACTTGACTGAAACCCACATCAAGTCCTCTATTACCAGGTCAATCATGTCTTGACATGGGATAGCTGGAAGATCTTCATGTATGTACATCAATACCCCACCACCAATACTTTCTCTTCTATCACTCCTGAACATATTGTAAGAGTCCAAATTAATTTCACCATCACCTATGTCAGAATTGCACCATGATTCAGATAATCTTGGGTTTAAAACTCTCAACTTGTGCTTGAAACTCATGAAACTTGATTGTTATACTCTTTGCATTTGTTTGATAACAGTTGAACATGTAACACTGTGTTTGCGCCTGTTTATTTACATTGTCCATGATTGGGTTTGTATGCCTCACTGGCTTGGGGGGGGTTTCTCGAGTGCGTTCCCTCTGCACTAATCCTCCCGTTTTTTATCATGTATCTGCTGTTCCCTGATGTAGTGTTTCTTTCAGATAGCTCTGCCCAAAGAGCCTTGTCTTTTTCTCTCTCCTTTGGTGTTAAGTCGTGTGATAAATACTATCCTGATTTTGTCTGTGTTGTTCTCGTTTCTGAGTTTAATACAATCTCATGATAGTTGCCTTCTCTTGTTTGTTACCTGTCTGCACCATCAGCAGTCTTGGTCGGGTTCTCTTCTTGCCCAACCTCACTGCACGTGTGATATTCACCGTCACCCCCAGGTATTGTTGGAAGATAGAGTTCACCTCATCAGTGTTACATTGCTTCCTTTCTTGGCCTTCGTCACATGTAGATTCTGGTACATTGTGGACTGTCACATTGAGACGCCTTTTCTCTTTGTCCTTCTCTTCTCCCATGTAGGTGTCCACTGCTTCTACAATGTAGGTGTCCACTGCTTCTACAATGTAGGTGTCCACTGCTTCTACAATGTAGGTGTCCACTGCTTCTCCCATGTAGGTGTCCACTGCTTCTACAATGTAGGCGTCCACTGCTTCTACAATGTATTTTTCAACCATAATTATTCATTTAAAGAATGTTAGATAACGATTCTTTTCTCCGGTTTCAAGGAGGTGCAAACGTAAATTCTTTATTTAATATATTACAGCTAAATGAGGCAACTGATGACGATTTTCAACCAATACATCATTCCTCCTATTATGATCTTGACAACTTTAAATTACTAGCAGAAAGAAATAACGAACGGTTCAGTATACTAAGTTCAAATATAGAATCTATTAATGCAAAATTCAGCGAAATTGAAGCTTTCTTAGAGGAACTTAACCGGATAAACTTTAAATTTAGCCTAATATGTTTTCAGGAATGCTGGCTTTCCGAGAATGATGCTATGGGTCATTTACAACTTGACGGATATCAGTGCATTAAACAAGGCAAATCATGTAGTAATAAAGGTGGTCTGGTCATGTATTTAAGCAAAACATTTAACTGCAAAGTAATTTTGTCTCTTAATCAGTATGACAATTGGGAAGGTCAATTTATTAAAGTAACTGGTGGTGGGCTATCTAAAGATATAACAATTGGTAACATTTACAGGCCCCCAAGAGACCTTAACGAAAATTATAAACAATTCCTTTCCGAATTCACACCTATCACTTCATCATTTGACAGAACAAACTCAGATGTTATTATTGCAGGTGACTTCAATATAAATCTTTTGAAAATAAATGAAAAAGAAGTATTCGCGGAATTTTTTGATACTTTAATATCATATAGCTTTTACCCCCACATCACACTTCCTACTAGGCTCTCCAAAAATAATGGAACCCTAATTGATAATTTCTTTTGCAAATTAACTAAATCTCCAATGAAGCCTAAATCAGGCATTTTAACTAAACAATTATCAGACCACCAACCATATTTCACTTTTCTAAATACAGTTTCCCACACAAAACCTTTACCAAGATATATAAAAATTACTGTACAGAACTCTGATTCAATATCTGATTTTATACACGAGGTTTTCTCATCAAATGTTTACAATAAACTCGACCAATCTCCTAATGCAAACCCAAATATAAATTATGATATCCTACATGACGTAATGCAATGTGCAAAAAATAAACATGCCATATAAAACAGTTAAACTAAAAAAATACAAACAAGAAATCCGCCTGGATTACGTTAGGTCTGCTCAAATCCATTCGATACAGAGATAAATTATATAAGACACTAAAAACTACTCGACCAGAATCACCAAAATACTTTGCAATTCGGATCAACCTGACTATCCTTAAAAAAAGCATACGTACTGCTAAACGCATACATTACGAATCATGTTTTAACAAATTCAAAAATAACATTAAAAAAACATGGGAAACAATTAATGGTATTCTTTCTAGAACAAACAAAAAGAAAACGTTCCCCAATGCCTTTATTTATAACGAAAATATTATAGCAGATAAAACGGCAATTGCAAACACATTTAATTCATATTTTACCAATATTGGCCCAAATTTAGCCAACCAAATACAAAATTCCACAAATAAAACTTTCAGATATTATCTTAATGGAAACCATAACAATGTATTTAATTTTCAACTTATTAATGAAGAAACAATATCTAAAACAATAGATGATATGCACCCAAAAGCAAGTTGCGGATTTGACGGTATTTCTTCAAGGCTTCTAAAGTTAATTAAACCTGTTTTGACAAAATCTTTAACTTTAATCACAAATCAAATATTAACTACGGGTGTCTTCCCCGATAAACTAAAAACTGCCAAAGTAATACCAATTTATAAAAAAGGGGACGAAACCCTATTCTGCAACTACAGGCCAATATCAATATTACCTGCAATTTCAAAAGTAATCGAAACAATTATTTATGACCAGCTAAATTCTTTCTTAAAAAGACATAAACTTATATACGATAACCAATATGGATTTAGAAAGGAACATTCTACGGAATTTGCCGCTCTTGAATTAATTGACAGGATATTGACACGTATGGATAATAAGGAAATACCTATAAATATTTACTTGGACCTGTCAAAAGCTTTTGACACTCTGGATCAGTCAATATTAATTGATAAGCTAGAGTTTTATGGCGTGGAAGGAGTAGCTTTAGACCTGTTCAAAAATTATTTAACATAGAAAACAGTACGTTGAATTTGAAGACGCCCAATCAGATAGGCTTAATATCTCCACAGGCGTACCTCAAGGATCAATTCTAGGCCCTTTGTTATTTATAATTTACATAAATGACTTTGCCCAATCCAGTCCAAAATTCAACTTTATTATGTACGCCGATGACACGACACTTTCAAGTACCTTAGATTCTTTCGCACAATATGGCAAAAATGAAAATGTAGAATTCTTAATCAACACAGAACTGGACAAAATTAATGAGTGGCTTAAATTAAACAAATTATCTCTAAATGTAAATAAATCTAAATATATGATCTTCAAAACGGCTAGAAGAATTAATATGATAAATCCACTAAATATAAAAATAGATAATACATACATTGATAGAGTAGATGAGTTTAATTTCCTAGGGATAAGTTTTAATGAACAATTAAACTGGCAAAGCCACATCAACAAAATTTCAAATAGGTGCTCCAGAATTATAGGTATCCTAAATAAACTCAAACGATTGTTACCACTTAATATAAAGATTATGTTGTATAACACTTTGATATTGTCACATCTAAACTATGGCTTAACGGCCTGGGGCTATCGATGTGATAGAATAAAAAAACTTCAAAAGAAAGCCGTCCGAATTATATGTTTAAGCAAATATAATGCTCATACCGATCCACTGTTCAAAAGTCTTAATTTACTAAAAGTAGAGCACATTCTAAAATTGCAGGAACTAAAATTATATAAATTTTCAAACAATAAACTACCTGTCTACCTGCAAAACTTACCACTTGATCAAAGCAATAGTATTCACAACTTTAATACACGTGGTCAATATAATATACATACGATCAGGGTACATAACGAGTTTGCTAAACGAAGTCTTAGGTACAGTTTGCCACATACCATAAATAATGCACCTGATTTATTAAAAGACAAGGTCACAACTCACAGTTTACACGGTTTCTCAAACTATATCAAACTTTATTATCTGAATACATACATTGAACAATGTGCAATCCAAAATTGTTATATATGTCAACATGACTGACTATATATCCGTTCCTCCTTGGTTAAAAAAAATCACTGTTTGTATATCTGGTTGTAGGAATATAATTGGCATTTGTAATATACCGGCATATCTATATTAATATCTATATTAATTTTGTTCATCCAGTAATTATGCATTAATATTTATAGGTATTTTGTTTTGTTTTGTTTTTTTATTATTATTTTTTTTTTATATTAATAACGGGTGATATTAATTGACAGGGTGGCTCCTACGTTAGCGATTAATTTTTAGTCTTAGTAGGAGTCTCCCGTCCCTTATATGACATTATCTTTTATTTTCAGACCGTACTCTATATTCTTACCACTTCGTTTTCTTGTCGACATAGATGTAATATATTGTATGGTTTTGTGTTGAATACTCTGTTTTGTTGTTTTTGGGACGAATAAATATTTCCTGTTCCTGTTCCTGTTCCTGTAGGCGTCCACTGCTTCTACAATGTAGGCGTCCACTGCTTCTACAATGTAGGTGTCCACTGCTTCTACAATGTAGGTGTCCACTGCTTCTACAATGTAGGTGTCCACTGCTTCTACAATGTAGGTGTCCACTGCTTCTACAATGTAGGTGTCCACTGCTTCTACAATGTAGGTGTCCACTGCTTCTACAATGTAGGTGTCCACTGCTTCTACAATGTAGGTGTCCACTGCTTCTACAATGCTGTTTTGGGTTAATTCGCTGAGTTGTTTGATTCTGTCTTCAACACTTGATGTGAGTTCGGCAAGCTTTTCATCTATTCTCTCCTATAAAGCACAACAATTAACGTCTATTTTGGCTTCTACATTTTCTTCCACCACTTCCAGCTTGTGTTCTACCAATTTCAGTCTAGTCTCAAATTTGTTCTGCTTTTCACGCACATCATTAAAGAATCTCAGAGTTATGTTGACTTTAGGTTGACACTTTGTGCAGAAAACATTATTTTGGGAGATGATCCTGATAATATGTTGTATTCGGTTGTGTTTAGGCCCATACACTGCGCTCCATGTCACAGTCACTTTAAAGCATGTCACCATGGACCAGCAATGGGCAAGAACAAGTGCAACTCAATGAAAATCCTAACTAGTAGGTTGTCTAAGAGAAAATAACATTATTTGCTGGACAAAAGTATGAAAATTGGACTCTATATGTAACATTTTATGTATAAACAGATTAGACCCAGATCCATTTCGGATTTTGTGTTCTTGACCTTGAATTTCAAGGTCAAATGTCACTGAACTTGAAAAATTTAAGTAATTATGGCTGAATTGTGCATTGAATGACACAAACATGACACTTATAGGTTTTCGGGGTCAGTAATTTTTAATATTTTCTTTAGACCTCCGACATTCATATCTGTTATTTTTAAACATTTAATAAGATTTTTTTTTAATTTGCCATCCAATCCAAAGGCCCAGATGGCAAGTGGACAAGGAAGCCATTGGCTTACCGTAAGTCCAGCAATGTTCATCTATGTGTAACCCGCCTTCCTGCGATATGTGTCAACCTTGTTTTTAAACATATTCATGCTGCTAGCAGTTACACAGTCCGTAGACAATTTGTTCCATTCATTTATTGTCCTCTGTGAGAACGAGTACTTCCTGATATCCAATCTACACTGATCCTTTACTAATTTTACCTCATGTCCTCTAGTTCTACTATCTTTCTTGAGTGAGAAAAAACATAATTCTATCAATATTTTCATACCCATTCAATATCTTAAAAACTTAAATCTGGTCTCCTCTTAACCTCCTTGTCTCTAGAGTTGTTAAACCACATTTTTTCAGGCGTTCTTCATAACTAAGGTCTCAGTTCTGGAATAATTTTAGTTGCTCTCCTCTGTATGCATTCAAGCTTATCTATATCCTTATGATATGGTCTCCATGCTTGTATACAGTATTCTAAATGAGGTTTAACTATTGCTTTATACAGAAGTATAATTAGGTTTTTTCCTTGTATGTTATGTTTCTCCTAATCAATCCAAGAATTTGATTACCCTTTGAAGCTGCAATACCACACTGCTCTGAAACTTTCATATCAGCACTTATTGTAACTCCTAAGTCCTTTTCTTTTACAGTAGTACCCAGAACAGTATCTCCCATATTATACTTTATATCCTAGTTCCCATGTCCTGTATGTAGGCATTTTCATTTCCCTAAATTTAATAACATCTGCCATTTTTCAGACCATTTAACTAGTTTGTCTAGGTTGTTTTGTAAATGTTGTTTGTCACCATCAGTGTTAACCTTTCTAAACACTTTTGTGTCATCTGCAAATGTCAGTATGTTGCAGGCATAGATTAATTTCAATTGTTAATTTGTTAATTAAATTAACTCAATTAAGTTAATTTAATTTAAGTAATTAACTTTACCAGAAAGGCTAGATTAATTAAATTAAATTAATTAACTTCACCAAAGGGGTTAATTTAATTTAATTTACAAATTCCCAATTAACTCTCAATTAAGTGCTCATTTAACAGTTGGTATTACTGGATAGTTCACACCCATGTTAACCAGACATTTCCAGAAGGCCTGCAGTGACAGTTACTATTCCAGTCATTAGCCTGACAGGGATCATGTTCAGGCATGTGTGAATGGGAGGGAGAACATAACAGAGCACTAATACTGCCTGTAGACTCTGTACCAACAGGAGTGGGCTGGTCATGTGAGTTGGAGGGAAGGCTTAGACAATAGAATGTCCTCTAGTAGGTGATAAGTTGACAAATGATGGCTTCCTCAAATCTCTGTCTAAAATAAAACATGTTTGGCTGGCAACTTGCAGCCAAGTGGACCTAGAGTAGGGTGGGGCAATACGCCTACTTTTTTTGGGAAATCAACTCATGGGAAAACCTATTACTTATATCTCTTATATATTGGATGCATCACCTAGGTTATTACATTAGCTGAATATCTTGTGTTGACATTTTCGATGTTCAATATCACAGAAAAAAGTTATAGCCATTTTAGTAGAGGTTTTGAAAATGGGCATTTTGCCCCAGGGGTGGAACAAAACACCCACCTTTGGGTGGGGCAAAACACCTCATTTAAGTTTACTTATTTCGCATTACCAAAGTGATGGCATTATTGGTACACTTCATTACCAAAGTGATGGCATTATTGGTACACTTCATTACCAAAGTGATGGCATTATTGGTACACTTCATTACCAAAGTGATAGCATTATTGGTACACTTCATTAACAAAGTGATGGCATTATTTGTACACTTCATTACCAAAGTGATTGTATTATTGGTACACTTCATTACCAAAGTGATGGCATTATTGGTACACTTTTTATCAAAGTGATGGCATTATTGGTACACTTCATTACCAAAGTGATGGCATTATTGGTACACTTCATTACCAAAGTGATGGCATTATTGGTATACTTCTTTACCAAAGCGATTGCATTATTGGTACACTTCATTACCAAAGTGATGGCATTATTGGTACACTTCATTACCAAAGTGATGGCATTATTGATACACTTCATTACCAAATTAATGGTATTATTGGTACACTTCATTACCGAAGTGATGTCATTATTGGTACACTTCATTACCAAAGTGATGGCATTATTGATACACTTCATTACCAAATTGATGGCATTATTGATACACTTCATTACCAAAGTGATGGCATCATTGGTACACTTCATTACCAAAGTGATGGCATTATTGGTACACTTCATTACCAAAGTGATGGCATTATTGGTATACTTCATTACCAAAGTGATGGCATTATTGGTACACTTCATTACCAAAGTGATGGCATTATTGGTACACTTCATTAACAAAGTGATGGCATTATTTGTACGCTTCATTACCAAAGTGATTGCATTATTGGTACACTTCATTACAAAAGTGATGGCATTATTGGTACACTTTTTGATCAAAGTGATGGCATTATTGGTACACTTCATTACCAAAGTGATGGCATTATTGGTACACTTCATTACCAAAGTGATGGCATTATTGATACACTTCATTACCAAATTGATGGTATTATTGGTACACTTCATTACCAAAGCGATTGCATTATTGGTACACTTCATTACCAAATTGATGGTATTATTGGTACACTTCATTACCAAAGTGATGGCATTATTGGTACACTTCATTACCAAAGTGATGGCATTATTGGTACACTTCATTACCAAAGTGATGACATTATTGGTACACTTCATTACCAAAGTGATGGCATTATTGATACACTTCATTACCAAAGTGATGGCATTATTGATACACTTCATTACCAAAGTGATGGCATTATTGGTACACTTCATTACCAAAGTGATGGCATTATTGGTACACTTCATTACCAAAGTGATGGCATTATTGGTACACTTCATTACCAAAGCGATTGCATTATTGGTACGCTTCATTACCAAAGTGATGGTATTATTAGTACACTTCATTACCAAAGCGATTGCATTATTGGTACACTTCATTACCAAAGTGATGGCATTATTGGTACACTTCATTACCAAAGTGATGGCATTATTGATACACTTCATTACCAAAGTGATGGCATTATTGGTACACTTCATTACCAAAGTGATGGCATTATTGGTATGCTTAAGTATAGCCAAAAATTGCTTTATATCATAGTAATATTTGTTATTATAATTTTATGAAGAACCATGACTGAAATTGTTAATTAATTAGTTACTTTTATCGGAAATTCAACAAGTTATATTGTATATGTCATAAACTCTCATAGACAGGCAGAGCTTCCCAACTGGTTTACTCATTTTCAGACTCACATCTATGACAAACATAGACATCATATAGTACGTCCCACCCTGTGCGTTTTGGCCCCACTTATGTTGGGCTTTTTGCCCTACACGTTCGATATTAAAATTTCACCATTAGTATATTACTGGCAGTGGCTTTTATCACTCGCATCCGCAACATTCACAACATTAATGATTACATATTTGTCTACTGCATACACTCAACGCGTTGTCTCAGTTTCTTATGGTTACTGCCCACAAAACGACTTTTGGGGTGACCATTTTTATAATTTACAGAATCAAAAGTTTGACGTAAAAAAATTAATGCGCGTATTTCGTATTTCGTATTCTGCCACCGTATTCTAACCCAATGTGAAGAACTGTATGTGGCTCCATCTGGTGATCTCGAACTTCTTATTTCTGTGAAACTAATTAGAGGATGGGCTTTATGTCCCTTGCTACTCTATCCATTAGACCCTATTAGACTATGTATTTATTTGTTTCTGTACATCTGCAAGCGTAAATATAACATGCAGTGAAAAATAAAATAGCTTCAACTGGAATCAAAGCAAGCCAGTTCTTGTGATACATAAAACATTGTGTATAAATATTTAAATGCTAGTGTATAAAGGAGAAATCTAATGTTTTAGCATTAAAACACTGCATAAATAACAACTTGGTGCATAGAAATTATCTATGTAGTTACCCAGTTTTGTTAATTTGGTGATTGAATATAGGAGGAAACTCGACACCTGCAAATCTTCAGCCACAACTTTACATTCCTTTCAGAAAAAAACATTAATTTTACAAGCATCTACAACTTTTAAACTGATCAAATACCCCATGAACAAATGTCTTGGTATTGTATAAACAAAACAAATTTCTTTTATAAGTCAACAGTAATGTTAAGATTTGTTTGATGATAATAATAATGTTCCTCATATGTAATAAGTCAAGTAATTCCATCAATATATATATGACCACTGTAATATCTGAACTGTTATAAAATGTGTAAATAACAATTAGCATATTATTATTTCAAGTGCTTAAGCTTACAAAAAACAGTGACATGAATGTAATCTGCATTTCTACAAAAACATAATTTAATTGTTAACTGAACTAAAGTTAATTTGTTAATTGAAGAATTTGGGAGGTTAATTGTATTGGTACATTTCTGAGTTAATTGTAATTTAATTAATTAAGTTTTCAAGTTAATTTCCCCATGCCTGATACGTTGCTTGTTATATTGTCATCCAAGTCATTCATATATATTAAGAATAATAAAGGTCTTAATACTGATCCTTGTGGTACCCATAGAGTTACATCATTAATCACCCCCCTATACACAAGAGCAATAAGCCAGCTCACTGCAGCGAAGTGGTCGTTGACCACTGGCCGGCATTTCATTGCATGGCAGAAACAGTTGCATCCACTGCATGACACATAGGGTAGTACTGTTTATAGTGTGAACATGGCATGTTACAAATAGTTGTCTAACATATGTAAGTAAGTAAGTAAGTAAGTGAGTAAGTAAGTTAATGTATTTCCTCCTCACCATCATCATGTACAATACAAGGCAAACAAAAGCAATGAAGATGAGGTGGCTACCAGAGAATTATAAACTTATCGGGGCTAGTAGCCAGTGACGATGACACCAGGAACCAATTAACTTGAAGATTTGTCATTGTCATTTGTTCTTAATGGGGCATAGCCACCAGACTGATAAATAATTTGGGTGAGGGTGGTTCCAGCAGTTGTGTTATAAGTGTGGGCAGTTGGGTTATTCATACATGCATTAGTGTTCAACTCTTCAAGACAAACATTTTGGAGGCTTGCTGGAGAAAGTTGTGTGACAACGAATATGGTTATTTCCTGTGTGGCTTACAGCTGTACGAATCGACAGAAGACAGGATCTAATATCTCGTTATTTTCAGGTCATTTATGTCGCAAATGTTTGTGCTGTGTTAGTGTATATGTGAATGAATGTAACAAATGTTTGTGCTGTGTTAGTGTATATGTGAATGAATGTAACAAATGTTTGGGCTGTGTTAGTGTATATGTGAATGAATGTAACAAATGTATGTGTTGTGTTAGTGTATATGTGAATGAATGTAACAAATGTTTGTGCTGTGTTAGTGTATATGTGAATGAATGTAACAAATGTTTGTGCTGTGTTAGTTTATATGTGAATGAATGTAACAAATGTTTGTGCTGTGTTAGTGTATATGTGAATGAATGTAACAAATGTTTGTGCTGTGTTAGTGTATATGTGAATGAATGTAACAAATGTTTGTGCCGTGTTAGTGTATATGTGAATGAATGTAACAAATGTTTGTGCCGTGTTAGTGTATATGTGAATGAATGTAACACATGTTTGTGCTGTGTTAGTGTATAAGTGAATGAATGTAACAAATGTTTGGGCTGTGTTAGTGTATATGTGAATGAATGTAACAAATGTTTGTGCTGTGTTAGTGTATATGTGAATGAATGTAACAAATGTTTGTGCTGTGTTAGTGTATATGTGAATGAATGTAACAAATGTTTATGCTGTGTTAGTGTATATGTGAATGAATGTAACAAATGTTTGTGCCGTGTTAGTGTATATGTGAATGAATGTAACAAATGTTTGTGCCGTGTTAGTGTATATGTGAATGAATGTAACAAATGTTTGTGCTGTGTTAGTGTATATGTGAATGAATGTAACAAATGTTTGTGCTGTGTTAGTGTATATGTGAATGAATGTAACAAATGTTTGGGCTGTGTTAGTGTATATGTGAATGAATGTAACAAATGTATGTGTTGTGTTAGTGTATATGTGAATGAATGTAACAAATGTTTGTGCTGTGTTAGTGTATATGTGAATGAATGTAACAAATGTGTGTGCTGTGTTAGTGTATATGTGAATGAATGTAACAAATGTTTGGGCTGTGTTAGTGTATATGTGAATGAATGTAACAAATGTTTGTGCTGTGTTAGTGTATATGTGAATGAATGTAACAAATGTTTGTGCTGTGTTAGTTTATATGTGAATGAATGTAACAATTGTTTGGGCCGTGTTAGTTTATATGTGAATGATTGTAACAAATGTTTGTGCTGTGTTAGTGTATATGTGAATGAATGTAACAAATGTTTGTGCTGTGTTAGTTTATATGTGAATGAATGTAACAAATGTTTGGGCTGTGTTAGTGTATATGTGAATGAATGTATCAAATGTTTGTGCTGTGTTAGTGTATATGTGAATGAATGTAACAAATGTTTGTGCTGTGTTAGTGTATATGTGAATGAATGTAACAAATGTTTATGCTGTGTTAGTGTATATGTGAATGAATGTAACAAATGTTTGTGCCGTGTTAGTGTATATGTGAATGAATGTAACAAATGTTTGTGCCGTGTTAGTGTATATGTGAATGAATGTAACAAATGTTTGTGCTGTGTTAGTGTATATGTGAATGAATGTAACAAATGTTTGTGCCGTGTTAGTGTATATGTGAATGAATGTAACAAATATTTGTGCTGTGTTAGTGTATACGTGAATGAATGTAACAAATGTTTGGGCTGTGTTAGTGTATATGTGAATGAATGTAACAAATGTTTGTGCTGTGTTAGTGTATATGTGAATGAATGTAACAAATGTTTGTGCTGTGTTAGTGTATATGTGAATGAATGTAACAAACGTTTGGGCTGTGTTAGTGTATATGTGAATGAATGTAACAAATGTATGTGTTGTGTTAGTGTATATGTGAATGAATGTAACAAATGTTTGTGCTGTGTTAGTGTATATGTGAATGAATGTAACAAATGTGTGTGCTGTGTTAGTGTATATGTGAATGAATGTAACAAATGTTTGGGCTGTGTTAGTGTATATGTGAATGAATGTAACAAATGTTTGTGCTGTGTTAGTGTATATGTGAATGAATGTAACAAATGTTTGGGCTGTGTTAGTGTATATGTGAATGAATGTAACAAATGTATGTGTTGTGTTAGTGTATATGTGAATGAATGTAACAAATGTTTGGGCTGTGTTAGTGTATATGTGAATGAATGTAACAAATGTTTGTGCTGTGTTAGTGTATATGTGAATGAATGTAATAAATGTTTGTGCTGTGTTAGTGTATATGTGAATGAATGTAACAAATGTTTATGCTGTGTTAGTGTATATGTGAATGAATGTAACAAACGTTTGGGCTGTGTTAGTGTATATGTGAATGAATGTAACAAATGTATGTGTTGTGTTAGTGTATATGTGAATGAATGTAACAAATGTTTGTGCTGTGTTAGTGTATATGTGAATGAATGTAACAAATGTTTATGCTGTGTTAGTGTATATGTGAATGAATGTAACAAATGTTTGTGCCGTGTTAGTGTATATGTGAATGAATGTAACAAATGTTTGTGTCGTGTTAGTGTATATGTGAATGAATGTAACAAATGTTTGTGCTGTGTTAGTGTATATGTGAATGAATGTAACAAATGTTTGTGCCGTGTTAGTGTATATGTGAATGAATGTAACAAATGTTTGTTCCGTGTTAGTGTATATGTGAATGAATGTAACAAATGTTTGTGCTGTGTTAATGTATATGTGAATGAATGTAACAAATGTTTGTGCTGTGTTAGTGTATATGTGAATGAATGTAACAAATGTTTGGGCTGTGTTAGTGTATATGTGAATGAATGTAA
Organism: Lamellibrachia columna; assembly: GCA_963662155.1. Taxonomy (NCBI): domain Eukaryota; kingdom Metazoa; phylum Annelida; class Polychaeta; order Sabellida; family Siboglinidae; genus Lamellibrachia; species Lamellibrachia columna. Next base: position 1,298,751 of record OY759270.1, on the reverse strand, counting down.
CAAATGTTTGTGCTGTGTTAGTGTATATGTGAATGAATGTAACACATGTTTGTGCTGTGTTAGTGTATATGTGAATGAATGTAACAAATGTTTGGGCTGTGTTAGTGTATATGTGAATGAATGTAACAAATGTTTGTGCTGTGTTAGTGTATATGTGAATGAATGTAACAAATGTTTGTGCTGTGTTAGTGTATATGTGAATGAATGTAACAAATGTTTGTGCTGTGTTAATGTATATGTGAATGAATGTAACAAATGTTTGTGCTGTGTTAGTGTATATGTGAATGAATGTAACAAATGTTTGGGCTGTGTTAGTGTATATGTGAATGAATGTAACAAATGTTTGTGCTGTGTTAGTGTATATGTGAATGAATGTAACACATGTTTGTGCTGTGTTAGTGTATATGTGAATGAATGTAACAAATGTTTGGGCTGTGTTAGTGTATATGTGAATGAATGTAACAAATGTTTGTGCTGTGTTAGTGTATATGTGAATGAATGTAACAAATGTTTGTGCTGTGTTAGTGTATATGTGAATGAATGTAACAAATGTTTGTGCTGTGTTAGTGTATATGTGAATGAATGTAACAAATGTTTGTGCCGTGTTAGTGTATATGTGAATGAATGTAACAAATGTTTGTGCTGTGTTAGTGTATATGTGAATGAATGTAACAAATGTTTGGGCTGTGTTAGTGTATATGTGAATGAATGTAACAAATGTTTGTGCTGTGTTAGTGTATATGTGAATGAATGTAACAAATGTTTGTGCTGTGTTAGTGTATATGTGAATGAATGTAACAAATGTTTGGGCTGTGTTAGTGTATATGTGAATGAATGTAACAAATGTATGTGTTGTGTTAGTGTATATGTGAATGAATGTAACAAATGTTTGTGCTGTGTTAGTGTATATGTGAATGAATGTAACAAATGTTTGTGCTGTGTTAGTGTATATGTGAATGAATGTAACAAATGTTTGGGCTGTTTTAGTGTATATGTGAATGAATGTAACAAATGTTTGTGCTGTGTTAGTGTATATGTGAATGAATGTAACAAATGTTTGGGCTGTGTTAGTGTATATGTGAATGAATGTAACAAATGTATGTGTTGTGTTAGTGTATATGTGAATGAATGTAACAAATGTTTGGGCTGTGTTAGTGTATATGTGAATGAATGTAACAAATGTTTGTGCTGTGTTAGTGTATATGTGAATGAATGTAACAAATGATTGGGCTGTGTTAGTGTATATGTGAATGAATGTAACAAATGTTTGTGCTGTGTTAGTGTATATGTGAATGAATGTAACAAATGTTTGTGCTGTGTTAGTGTATATGTGAATGAATGTAACAAATGTTTGTGCTGTGTTAGTGTATATGTGAATGAATGTAACAAATGTTTATGCTGTGTTAGTGTATATGTGAATGAATGTAACAAATGTTTGTGCCGTGTTAGTGTATATGTGAATGAATGTAACAAATGTTTGTGCCGTGTTAGTGTATATGTGAATGAATGTAACAAATGTTTGTGCTGTGTTAGTGTATATGTGAATGAATGTAACAAATGTTTGTGCCGTGTTAGTGTATATGTGAATGAATGTAACAAATGTTTGTTCCGTGTTAGTGTATATGTGAATGAATGTAACAAATGTTTGTGCTGTGTTAATGTATATGTGAATGAATGTAACAAATGTTTGTGCTGTGTTAGTGTATATGTGAATGAATGTAACAAATGTTTGGGCTGTGTTAGTGTATATGTGAATGAATGTAACAAATGTTTGTGCTGTGTTAGTGTATATGTGAATGAATGTAACACATGTTTGTGCTGTGTTAGTGTATATGTGAATGAATGTAACAAATGTTTGGGCTGTGTTAGTGTATATGTGAATGAATGTAACAAATGTTTGTGCTGTGTTAGTGTATATGTGAATGAATGTAACAAATGTTTGTGCTGTGTTAGTGTATATGTGAATGAATGTAACAAATGTTTGTGCTGTGTTAATGTATATGTGAATGAATGTAACAAATGTTTGTGCTGTGTTAGTGTATATGTGAATGAATGTAACAAATGTTTGGGCTGTGTTAGTGTATATGTGAATGAATGTAACAAATGTTTGTGCTGTGTTAGTGTATATGTGAATGAATGTAACACATGTTTGTGCTGTGTTAGTGTATATGTGAATGAATGTAACAAATGTTTGGGCTGTGTTAGTGTATATGTGAATGAATGTAACAAATGTTTGTGCTGTGTTAGTGTATATGTGAATGAATGTAACAAATGTTTGTGCTGTGTTAGTGTATATGTGAATGAATGTAACAAATGTTTGTGCTGTGTTAGTGTATATGTGAATGAATGTAACAAATGTTTGTGCCGTGTTAGTGTATATGTGAATGAATGTAACAAATGTTTGTGCTGTGTTAGTGTATATGTGAATGAATGTAACAAATGTTTGGGCTGTGTTAGTGTATATGTGAATGAATGTAACAAATGTTTGTGCTGTGTTAGTGTATATGTGAATGAATGTAACAAATGTTTGTGCTGTGTTAGTGTATATGTGAATGAATGTAACAAATGTTTGGGCTGTGTTAGTGTATATGTGAATGAATGTAACAAATGTATGTGTTGTGTTAGTGTATATGTGAATGAATGTAACAAATGTTTGTGCTGTGTTAGTGTATATGTGAATGAATGTAACAAATGTTTGTGCTGTGTTAGTGTATATGTGAATGAATGTAACAAATGTTTGGGCTGTTTTAGTGTATATGTGAATGAATGTAACAAATGTTTGTGCTGTGTTAGTGTATATGTGAATGAATGTAACAAATGTTTGGGCTGTGTTAGTGTATATGTGAATGAATGTAACAAATGTATGTGTTGTGTTAGTGTATATGTGAATGAATGTAACAAATGTTTGGGCTGTGTTAGTGTATATGTGAATGAATGTAACAAATGTTTGTGCTGTGTTAGTGTATATGTGAATGAATGTAACAAATGATTGGGCTGTGTTAGTGTATATGTGAATGAATGTAACAAATGTTTGTGCTGTGTTAGTGTATATGTGAATGAATGTAACAAATGTTTGTGCTGTGTTAGTGTATATGTGAATGAATGTAACAAATGTTTGGGCTGTGTTAGTGTATATGTGAATGAATGTAACAAATGTTTGTGCTGTGTTAGTGTATATGTGAATGAATGTAACAAATGTTTGTGCTGTGTTGGTGTATATGTGAATGAATGTAACAAATGTTTGTGCTGTTTTAGTGTATATGTGAATGAATGTAACAAATGTTTGTGCCGTGTTAGTGTATATGTGAATGAATGTAACAAATGTTTGTGCCGTGTTAGTGTATATGTGAATGAATGTAACAAATGTTTGGGCTGTGTTAGTGTATATGTGAATGAATGTAACAAATGTTTGTGCTGTGTTAGTGTATATGTGAATGAATGTAACAAATGTTTGTGCTGTGTTAGTGTATATGTGAATGAATGTAACAAATGTTTGTGCTGTGTTAGTGTATATGTGAATGAATGTAACAAATGTTTGGGCTGTGTTAGTGTATATGTGAATGAATGTAACAAATGTTTGTGCCGTGTTAGTGTATATGTGAATGAATGTATCAAATGTTTGTACTGTGTTAGTGTATATGTGAATGAATGTATCAAATGTTTGTGCTGTGTTAGTGTATATGTGAATGAATGTAACAAATGTTTATGCTGTGTTAGTGTATATGTGAATGAATGTAACAAATGTTTGTGCTGTGTTAGTGTATATGTGAATGAATGTAACAAATGTTTGTGCCGTGTTAGTGTATATGTGAATGAATGTAACAAATGTTTGTGCCGTGTTAGTGTATATGTGAATGAATGTAACACATGTTTGTGCTGTGTTAGTGTATATGTGAATGAATGTAACAAATGTTTGTGCCGTGTTAGTGTATATGTGAATGAATGTAACAAATGTTTGTGCCGTGTTAGTGTATATGTGAATGAATGTATTAGAAATGTTTGTGCTGTGTTAGTGTATATGTGAATGAATGTAACAAATGTTTGTGCTGTGTTAGTGTATATGTGAATGAATGTAACAAATGTTTGGGCTGTGTTAGTGTATATGTGAATGAATGTAACAAATGTTTGGGCTGTGTTAGTGTATATGTGAATGAATGTAACAAATGTTTGTGCTGTGTTAGTGTATATGTGAATGAATGTAACAAATGTTTGTGCTGTGTTAGTGTATAGGTGAATGAATGTAACAAATGTTTGTGCTGTGTTAGTGTATATGTGAATGAATGTAACAAATGTTTGTGCTGTGTTAATGTATATGTGAATGTATGTAACAAATGTTTGTGCTGTGTTAGTGTATATGTGAATGAATGTAACAAATGTTTGGGCTGTGTTAGTGTATATGTGAATGAATGTAACAAATGTTTGTGCTGTGTTAGTGTATATGTGAATGAATGTAACAAATGTTTGTGCTGTGTTAGTGTATATGTTAATGAATGTAACAAATGTATGTGCCGTGTTAGTGTATATGTGAATGAATGTAACAAATGTTTGTGCCGTGTTAGTGTATATGTGAATGAATGTAACAAATGTATGGGTTGTGTTAGTGTATATGTGAATGAATGTAACAAATGTTTGGGCTGTGTTAGTGTATATGTGAATGAATGTAATAAATGTTTGTGCTGTGTTAGTGTATATGTGAATGAATGTAACAAATGTTTGTGCTGTGTTAGTGTATATGTGAATGAATGTAACAAATGTTTATGCTGTGCTAGTGTATATGTGAATGAATGTAACAAATGTTTGTGCCGTGTTAGTGTATATGTGAATGAATGTAACAAATGTTTGTGCCGTGTTAGTGTATATGTGAATGAATGTAACAAATGTTTGTGCCGTGTTAGTGTATATGTGAATGAATGTAACAAATGTTTGTGCTGTGTTAGTGTATATGTGAATGAATGTAACAAATGTTTGTGCCGTGTTAGTGTATATGTGAATGAATGTAACAAATGTTTGTGCCGTGTTAGTGTATATGTGAATGAATGTAACAAATGTTTGTGCTGTGTTAATGTATATGTGAATGAATGTAACAAATGTTTGTGCTGTGTTAGTGTATATGTGAATGAATGTAACAAATGTTTGGGCTGTGTTAGTGTATATGTGAATGAATGTAACAAATGTTTGTGCTGTGTTAGTGTATATGTGAATGAATGTAACAAATGTTTGTGCTGTGTTAGTGTATATGTGAATGAATGTAACAAATGTTTGGGCTGTGTTAGTGTATATGTGAATGAATGTAACAAATGTTTGTGCTGTGTTAGTGTATATGTGAATGAATGTAACAAATGTTTGTGCTGTGTTAGTGTATATGTGAATGAATGTAACAAATGTTTGTGCCGTGTTAGTGTATATGTGAATGAATGTAACAAATGTTTGTGCCGTGTTAGTGTATATGTGAATGAATGTAACAAATGTTTGTGCTGTGTTAGTGTATATGTGAATGAATGTAACAAATGTTTGGGCTGTGTTAGTGTATATGTGAATGAATGTAACAAATGTTTGTGCTGTGTTAGTGTATATGTGAATGAATGTAACAAATGTTTGTGCTGTGTTAGTGTATATGTGAATGAATGTAACAAATGTTTGGGCTGTGTTAGTGTATATGTGAATGAATGTAACAAATGTATGTGTTGTGTTAGTGTATATGTGAATGAATGTAACAAATGTATGTGTTGTGTTAGTGTATATGTGAATGAATGTAACACATGTTTGGGCTGTGTTAGTGTATATGTGAATGAATGTAACAAATGTTTGTGCTGTGTTAGTGTATATGTGAATGAATGTAACAAATGTTTGTGCTGTGTTAGTGTATATGTGAATGAATGTAACAAATTTTTATGCCGTGTTAGTGTATATGTGAATGAATGTAACAAATGTTTGTGCCGTGTTAGTGTATATGTGAATGAATGTAACAAATGTTTGTGCCGTGTTAGTGTATATGTGAATGAATGTAACAAATGTTTGTGCCGTGTTAGTGTATATGTGAATGAATGTAACAAATGTTTGTGCTGTGTTAGTGTATATGTGAATGAATGTAACAAATGTTTGTGCCGTGTTAGTGTATATGTGAATGAATGTAACAAATGTTTGTGCCGTGTTAGTGTATATGTGAATGAATGTAACAAATGTTTGTGCTGTGTTAATGTATATGGGAATGAATGTAACAAATGTTTGTGCTGTGTTAGTGTATATGAGAATGAATGTAACAAATGTTTGGGCTGTGTTAGTGTATATGTGAATGAATGTAACAAATGTTTGTGCTGTGTTAGTGTATATGTGAATGAATGTAACAAATGTTTGTGCTGTGTTAGTGTATATGTGAATGAATGTAACAAATGTTTGTGCTGTGTTAGTGTATATGTGAATGAATGTAACAAATGTTTGGGCTGTTTTAGTGTATATGTGAATGAATGTAACAAATGTTTGTGCTGTGTTAGTGTATATGTGAATGAATGTAACAAATGTTTGGGCTGTGTTAGTGTATATGTGAATGAATGTAACAAATGTATGTGTTGTGTTAGTGTATATGTGAATGAATGTAACAAATGTTTGGGCTGTGTTAGTGTATATGTGAATGAATGTAACAAATGTTTGGGCTGTGTTAGTGTATATGTGAATGAATGTAACAAATGTTTGTGCTGTGTTAGTGTATATGTGAATGAATGTAACAAATGTTTGTGCTGTGTTAGTGTATATGTGAATGAATGTAACAAATGTTTGGGCTGTGTTAGTGTATATGTGAATGAATGTAACAAATGTTTGTGCTGTGTTAGTGTATATGTGAATGAATGTAACAAATGTTTGGGCTGTGTTAGTGTATATGTGAATGAATGTAACAAATGTTTGTGCTGTGTTAGTGTATATGTGAATGAATGTAACAAATGTTTGTGCTGTGTTAGTGTATATGTGAATGAATGTAACAAATGTTTGGGCTGTGTTAGTGTATATGTGAATGAATGTAACAAATGTTTGTGCTGTGTTAGTGTATATGTGAATGAATGTAACAAATGTTTGTGCTGTGTTAGTGTATATGTGAATGAATGTAACAAATGTTTGTGCTGTGTTAGTGTATATGTGAATGAATGTAACAAATGTTTGTGCTGTGTTAGTGTATATGTGAATGAATGTAACAAATGTTTGGGCTGTGTTAGTGTATATGTGAATGAATGTAACAAATGTTTGTGCTGTGTTAGTGTATATGTGAATGAATGTAACAAATGTTTGTGCTGTGTTAGTGTATATGTGAATGAATGTAACAAATGTTTGTGCTGTGTTAGTGTATATGTGAATGAATGTAACAAATGTTTGTGCCGTGTTAGTGTATATGTGAATGAATGTAACAAATGTTTGTGCTGTGTTAGTGTATATGTGAATGAATGTAACAAATGTTTGGGCTGTGTTAGTGTATATGTGAATGAATGTAACAAATGTTTGTGCTGTGTTAGTGTATATGTGAATGAATGTAACAAATGTTTGTGCTGTGTTAGTGTATATGTGAATGAATGTAACAAATGTTTGGGCTGTGTTAGTGTATATGTGAATGAATGTAACAAATGTATGTGTTGTGTTAGTGTATATGTGAATGAATGTAACAAATGTTTGTGCTGTGTTAGTGTATATGTGAATGAATGTAACAAATGTTTGTGCTGTGTTAGTGTATATGTGAATGAGTGTAACAAATGTTTGGGCTGTTTTAGTGTATATGTGAATGAATGTAACAAATGTTTGTGCTGTGTTAGTGTATATGTGAATGAATGTAACAAATGTTTGGGCTGTGTTAGTGTATATGTGAATGAATGTAACAAATGTATGTGTTGTGTTAGTGTATATGTGAATGAATGTAACAAATGTTTGGGCTGTGTTAGTGTATATGTGAATGAATGTAACAAATGTTTGTGCTGTGTTAGTGTATATGTGAATGAATGTAACAAATGTTTGTGCTGTGTTAGTGTATATGTGAATGAATGTAACAAATGTTTGTGCCGTGTTAGTGTATATGTGAATGAATGTAACAAATGTTTGTGCCATGTTAGTGTATATGTGAATGAATGTAACAAATGTTTGTGCCGTGTTAGTGTATATGTGAATGAATGTAACAAATGTTTGGGCTGTGTTAGTGTATATGTGAATGAATGTAACAAATGTTTGGGCTGTGTTAGTGTATATGTGAATGAATGTAACAAATGTTTGTGCCGTGTTAGTGTATATGTGAATGAATGTAACAAATGTTTGTGCTGTGTTAGTGTATATGTTAATGAATGTAACAAATGTATGTGCCGTGTTAGTGTATATGTGAATGAATGTAACAAATGTTTGTGCCGTGTTAGTGTATATGTGAATGAATGTAACAAATGTATGTGTTGTGTTAGTGTATATGTGAATGAATGTAACACATGTTTGGGCTGTGTTAGTGTATATGTGAATGAATGTAACAAATGTTTGTGCTGTGTTAGTGTATATGTGAATGAATGTAACAAATGTTTGTGCTGTGTTAGTGTATATGTGAATGAATGTAACAAATGTTTGTGCTGTGTTAGTGTATATGTGAATGAATGTAACAAATGTTTGTGCCGTGTTAGTGTATATGTGAATGAATGTAACAAATGTTTGTGCCGTGTTAGTGTATATGTGAATGAATGTAACAAATGTTTGTGCCGTGTTAGTGTATATGTGAATGAATGTAACAAATGTTTGTGCTGTGTTAGTGTATATGTGAATGAATGTAACAAATGTTTGTGCCGTGTTAGTGTATATGTGAATGAATGTAACAAATGTTTGTGCCGTGTTAGTGTATATGTGAATGAATGTAACAAATGTTTGTGCTGTGTTAATGTATATGTGAATGAATGTAACAAATGTTTGTGCTGTGTTAGTGTATATGTGAATGAATGTAACAAATGTTTGGGCTGTGTTAGTGTATATGTGAATGAATGTAACAAATGTTTGTGCTGTGTTAGTGTATATGTGAATGAATGTAACAAATGTTTGTGCTGTGTTAGTGTATATGTGAATGAATGTAACAAATGTTTGGGCTGTGTTAGTGTATATGTGAATGAATGTAACAAATGTTTGTGCTGTGTTAGTGCATATGTGAATGAATGTAACAAATGTTTGTGCTGTGTTAGTGTATATGTGAATGAATGTAACAAATGTTTGTGCTGTGTTAGTGTATATGTGAATGAATGTAACAAATGTTTGTGCCGTGTTAGTGTATATGTGAATGAATGTAACAAATGTTTGTGCTGTGTTAGTGTATATGTGAATGAATGTAACAAATGTTTGGGCTGTGTTAGTGTATATGTGAATGAATGTAACAAATGTTTGTGCTGTGTTAGTGTATATGTGAATGAATGTAACAAATGTTTGTGCTGTGTTAGTGTATATGTGAATGAATGTAACAAATGTTTGGGCTGTGTTAGTGTATATGTGAATGAATGTAACAAATGTATGTGTTGTGTTAGTGTATATGTGAATGAATGTAACAAATGTTTGTGCTGTGTTAGTGTATATGTGAATGAATGTAACAAATGTTTATGCTGTGTTAGTGTATATGTGAATGAATGTAACAAATGTTTGGGCTGTTTTAGTGTATATGTGAATGAATGTAACAAATGTTTGTGCTGTGATAGTGTATATGTGAATGAATGTAACAAATGTTTGGGCTGTGTTAGTGTATATGTGAATGAATGTAACAAATGTATGTGTTGTGTTAGTGTATATGTGAATGAATGTAACAAATGTTTGTGCTGTGTTAGTTTATATGTGAATGAATGTAACAATTGTTTGTGCTGTGTTAGTTTATATGTGAATGAATGTAACAATTGTTTGGGCCGTGTTAGTTTATATGTGAATGATTGTAACAAATGTTTGTGCTGTGTTAGTGTATATGTGAATGAATGTAACAAATGTTTGTGCTGTGTTAGTTTATATGTGAATGAATGTAACAAATGTTTGGGCTGTGTTAATGTATATGTGAATGAATGTATCAAATGTTTGTGCTGTGTTAGTGTATATGTGAATGAATGTAACAAATGTTTGTGCTGTGTTAGTGTATATGTGAATGAATGTAACAAATGTTTATGCTGTGTTAGTGTATATGTGAATGAATGTAACAAATGTTTGTGCCGTGTTAGTGTATATGTGAATGAATGTAACAAATGTTTGTGCCGTGTTAGTGTATATGTGAATGAATGTAACAAATGTTTGTGCTGTGTTAGTGTATATGTGAATGAATGTAACAAATGTTTGTGCCGTGTTAGTGTATATGTGAATGAATGTAACAAATATTTGTGCTGTGTTAGTGTATATGTGAATGAATGAACAAATGTTTGGGCTGTGTTAGTGTATATGTGAATGAATGTAACAAATGTTTGTGCCGTGTTAGTGTATATGTGAATGAATGTAACAAATGTTTGTGCTGTGTTAGTGTATATGTGAATGAATGTAACAAATGTTTGTGCCGTGTTAGTGTATATGTGAATGAATGTAACAAATGTTTGTGCTGTGTTAGTGTATATGTGAATGAATGTAACAAACGTTTGGGCTGTGTTAGTGTATATGTGAATGAATGTAACAAATGTATGTGTTGTGTTAGTGTATATGTGAATGAATGTAACAAATGTTTGTGCTGTGTTAGTGTATATGTGAATGAATGTAACAAATGTTTGGGCTGTGTTAGTGTATATGTGAATGAATGTAACAAATGTTTGTGCTGTGTTAGTGTATATGTGAATGAATGTAACAAATGTTTGTGCTGTGTTAGTGTATATGTGAATGAATGTAACAAATGTTTGTGCTGTGTTAGTTTATATGTGAATGAATGTAACAAATGTTTGTGCTGTGTTAGTGTATATGTGAATGAATGTAACAAATGTTTGTGCTGTGTTAGTTTATATGTGAATGAATGTAACAATTGTTTGGGCCGTGTTAGTTTATATGTGAATGATTGTAACAAATGTTTGTGCTGTGTTAGTGTATATGTGAATGAATGTAACAAATGTTTGTGCTGTGTTAGTTTATATGTGAATGAATGTAACAAATGTTTGGGCTGTGTTAGTGTATATGTGAATGAATGTATCAAATGTTTGTGCTGTGTTAGTGTATATGTGAATGAATGTAACAAATGTTTGTGCTGTGTTAGTGTATATGTGAATGAATGTAACAAATGTTTATGCTGTGTTAGTGTATATGTGAATGAATGTAACAAATGTTTGTGCTGTGTTAGTGTATATGTGAATGAATGTAACAAATGTTTGTGCCGTGTTAGTGTATATGTGAATGAATGTAACAAATGTTTGTGCCGTGTTAGTGTATATGTGAATGAATGTAACACATGTTTGTGCTGTGTTAGTGTATATGTGAAAGAATGTAACAAATGTTTGTGCCGTGTTAGTGTATATGTGAATGAATGTAACACATGTTTGTGCTGTGTTAGTGTATATGTGAATGAATGTAACAAATGTTTGTGCCGTGTTAGTGTATATGTGAATGAATGTAACAAATGTTTGTGCCGTGTTAGTGTATATGTGAATGAATGTATTAGAAATGTTTGTGCTGTGTTAGTGTATATGTGAATGAATGTAACAAATGTTTGTGCTGTGTTAGTGTATATGTGAATGAATGTAACAAATGTTTGGGCTGTGTTAGTGTATATGTGAATGAATGTAACAAATGTTTGTGCTGTGTTAGTGTATATGTGAATGAATGTAACAAATGTTTGTGCTGTGTTAGTGTATATGTGAATGAATGTAACAAATGTTTGTGCTGTGTTAGTGTATAGGTGAATGAATGTAACAAATGTTTGTGCTGTGTTAGTGTATATGTGAATGAATGTAACAAATGTTTGTGCTGTGTTAGTGTATATGTGAATGAATGTAACAAATGTTTGTGCTGTGTTAGTGTATATGTGAATGAATGTAACAAATGTTTGGGCTGTGTTAGTGTATATGTGAATGAATGTAACAAATGTTTGTGCTGTGTTAGTGTATATGTGAATGAATGTAACAAATGTTTGTGCTGTGTTAGTGTATATGTTAATGAATGTAACAAATGTATGTGCCGTGTTAGTGTATATGTGAATGAATGTAACAAATGTTTGTGCCGTGTTAGTGTATATGTGAATGAATGTAACAAATGTATGTGTTGTGTTAGTGTATATGTGAATGAATGTAACAAATGTTTGGGCTGTGTTAGTGTATATGTGAATGAATGTAACAAATGTTTGTGCCGTGTTAGTGTATATGTGAATGAATGTAACAAATGTTTGTGCCGTGTTAGTGTATATGTGAATGAATGTAACAAATGTTTGTGCCGTGTTAGTGTATATGTGAATGAATGTAACAAATGTTTGTGCCGTGTTAGTGTATATGTGAATGAATGTAACAAATGTTTGTGCTGTGTTAGTGTATATGTGAATGAATGTAACAAATGTTTGTGCTGTGTTAGTGTATATGTGAATGAATGTAACAAATGTTTGTGCCGTGTTAGTGTATATGTGAATGAATGTAACAAATGTTTGTGCTGTGTTAGTGTATATGTGAATGAATGTAACAAATGTTTGTGCCGTGTTAGTGTATATGTGAATGAATGTAACAAATGTTTGTGCCGTGTTAGTGTATATGTGAATGAATGTAACAAATGTTTGTGCCGTGTTAGTGTATATGTGAATGAATGTAACAAATGTTTGTGCCGTGTTAGTGTATATGTGAATGAATGTAACAAATGTTTGTGCCGTGTTAGTGTATATGTGAATGAATGTAACAAATGTTTGTGCCGTGTTAGTGTATATGTGAATGAATGTAACAAATGTTTGGGCCGTGTTAGTGTATATGTGAATGAATGTAACAAATGTTTGTGCCGTGTTAGTTTATATGTGAATGAATGTAACAAATGTTTGGGCCGTGTTAGTTTATATGTGAATGAATGTAACAAATGTTTGTGCTGTGTTAGTGTATATGTGAATGAATGTAACAAATATTTGTGCTGTGTTAGTTTATATGTGAATGAATGTAACAAATGTTTGTGCTGTGTTAGTGTATATGTGAATGAATGTAACAAATGTTTGTGCTGTGTTAGTTTATATGTGAATGAATGTAACAAATGTTTGGGCCGTGTTAGTTTATGTGAATGAATGTAACAAATGTTTGTGCTGTGTTAGTGTATATGTGAATGAATGTAACAAATGTTTGTGCTGTGTTAGTGTATATGTGAATGAATGTAACAAATGTTTGGGCTGTGTTAGTGTATATGTGAATGAATGTAACAAATGTTTGTGCTGTGTTAGTGTATATGTGAATGAATGTAACAAATGTTTGTGCTGTGTTAGTGTATATGTGAATGAATGTAACAAATGTTTGTGCTGTGTTAGTGTATATGTGAATGAATGTAACAAATGTTTGTGCTGTGTTAGTGTATATGTGAATGAATGTAACAAATGTTTGTGCTGTGTTAGTGTATATGTGAATGAATGTAACAAATGTTTGTGCTGTGTTAGTGTATATGTGAATGAATGTAACAAATGTTTGGGCTGTGTTAGTGTATATGTGAATGAATGTAACAAATGTTTGTGCTGTGTTAGTGTATATGTGAATGAATGTAACAAATGTTTGTGCTGTGTTAGTGTATATGTTAATGAATGTAACAAATGTATGTGCCGTGTTAGTGTATATGTGAATGAATGTAACAAATGTTTGTGCCGTGTTAGTGTATATGTGAATGAATGTAACAAATGTATGTGTTGTGTTAGTGTATATGTGAATGAATGTAACAAATGTTTGGGCTGTGTTAGTGTATATGTGAATGAATGTAACAAATGTTTGTGCCGTGTTAGTGTATATGTGAATGAATGTAACAAATGTTTGTGCCGTGTTAGTGTATATGTGAATGAATGTAACAAATGTTTGTGCCGTGTTAGTGTATATGTGAATGAATGTAACAAATGTTTGTGCCGTGTTAGTGTATATGTGAATGAATGTAACAAATGTTTGTGCTGTGTTAGTGTATATGTGAATGAATGTAACAAATGTTTGTGCCGTGTTAGTGTATATGTGAATGAATGTAACAAATGTTTGTGCCGTGTTAGTGTATATGTGAATGAATGTAACAAATGTTTTTGCCGTGTTAGTGTATATGTGAATGAATGTAACAAATGTTTGTGCCGTGTTAGTGTATATGTGAATGAATGTAACAAATGTTTGTGCCGTGTTAGTGTATATGTGAATGAATGTAACAAATGTTTGTGCTGTGTTAGTGTATATGTGAATGAATGTAACAAATGTTTGTGCTGTGTTAGTGTATATGTGAATGAATGTAACAAATGTTTGTGCTGTGTTAGTGTATATGTGAATGAATGTAACAAATGTTTGTGCTGTGTTAGTGTATATGTGAATGAATGTAACAAATGTTTGTGCTGTGTTAGTGTATATGTGAATGAATGTAACAAATGTTTGTGCCGTGTTAGTGTATATGTGAATGAATGTAACAAATGTTTGTGCCGTGTTAGTGTATATGTGAATGAATGTAACAAATGTTTGTGCCGTGTTAGTGTATATGTGAATGAATGTAACAAATGTTTGTGCTGTGGTAGTGTATATGTGAATGAATGTAACAAATGTTTGTGCCGTGTTAGTGTATATGTGAATGAATGTAACAAATGTTTGGGCCGTGTTAGTGTATATGTGAATGAATGTAACAAATGTTTGTGCCGTGTTAGTTTATATGTGAATGAATGTAACAAATGTTTGGGCCGTGTTAGTTTATATGTGAATGAATGTAACAAATGTTTGTGCTGTGTTAGTGTATATGTGAATGAATGTAACAAATGTTTGTGCTGTGTTAGTTTATATGTGAATGAATGTAACAAATGTTTGTGCTGTGTTAGTGTATATATGAATGAATGTAACAAATGTTTGTGCTGTGTTAGTTTATATGTGAATGAATGTAACAAATGTTTGGGCCGTGTTAGTTTATGTGAATGAATGTAACAAATGTTTGTGCTGTGTTAGTGTATATGTGAATGAATGTAACAAATGTTTGTGCTGTGTTAGTTTATATGTGAATGAATGTGACAAAAGTTTGTGCTGTGTTAGTGTATATGTGAATGAATGTAACAAATGTTTGTGCTGTGTTAGTTTATATGTGAATGAATGTAACAAATGTTTGTGCTGTGTTATTGTATATGTGAATGAATGTAACAAATGTTTGTGCTGTGTTAGTGTATATGTGAATGAATGTAACAAATGTTTTGGCCGTGTTAGTGTATATGTGAAGGAATGTAACAAATGTTTGTGCCGTGTTAGTTTATATGTGAATGAATGTAACAAATGTTTGGGCCGTGTTAGTTTATATGTGAATGAATGTAACAAATGTTTGTGCTGTGTTAGTGTATATGTGAATGAATGTAACAAATGTTTGTGCTGTGTTAGTTTATATGTGAATGAATGTAACAAATGTTTGTGCTGTGTTAGTGTATATGTGAATGAATGTAACAAATGTTTGTGCTGTGTTAGTGTATATGTGAATGAATGTAACAAATGTTTGGGCCGTGTTAGTGTATATGTGAATGAATGTAACAAATGTTTGTGCCGTGTTAGTTTATATGTGAATGAATGTAACAAATGTTTGGGCCGTGTTAGTTTATATGTGAATGAATGTAACAGTTTGAAAATGTTCTGAAATATCAATAAATTACAGATACGTTTGTTTTCCTTGGGGGAGCATACATTAAGTGTTTCCCAGTAGTCACATTGATTGGGTGCAACATAAAATGTTATAGGGGTAGGATTTAGTTTTATAAATAATGTGTGCGTGCTTGTATGCATATTTGTAACTTTTATAAAATTCTACTAGATGTCAGCTCATTAATAAGATTTTTTTCTTTATTAAGTCATCTGCATTTAATGAGGCTCCCCTTTTTGGTCGTCATTAGCCTTTTCTTCGTTGCAACATGCATTGCATTATATGCATTTGTTTGACAAACCATGTGAAAGGTTGCCTACTAAAACAATTGACAGCTTAAATGAGACAGCACATTTCTTTACATGAGGCGTGTCCTTGGGCAAGTTGG